>DF242182.1:0-62422 GCA_000507305.1 Breviolum minutum Mf 1.05b.01 | reverse complement strand
GGGGAAAAATGGAGTTATGGAGCCCCTATGAATGACCTTCTAAATTTGCGTACCTGAGGTGACAAAACTCCATCTATACATAATTGGATTTAGGGGCCCACTGTTTGTAGGCCCCTTGAGTTTAATAGCGAGTTTAACCCTGGAAAATGATGGTTGGAAGTTGGACGATGATCCTTTTGTTTTTGGGATGGCCGATTCTTAGGGGCAATGCCACAATTTTGTTAGGTTGATTTGACTTCCTGTAGTATGTTTAAGTACCTAACTTTTGTCATGGTATATTTGGTTTGTTTAGTTTTAGAGGGCTTGGATGCCTTCATGCCCTACATTTCAGGTTGGCTCAAGTGATGAAACTCCAAGTGATTAAATAGGTTTCTATTGGGAAGGATCGCACAGCAACCAGCCAAACAACCTATTAATTCAGGATCATAATGATGATGAGGAGGGTGGATAACTAGAACATTCAATCAGAGAAGTGATTGATTGATCCATAGACACTGACACAGTTAGAATTTCAAATCATTGAATCTGTTGTTCTCGACATTGTCCGGATCTATGTCTTATCAACAGTCTACTTGTGTATAAGTACAATGAGACAGGTTACAATATTTACAATAGAATGTCCTCAAGGCTATGGGGGTGCTGTCTCAGTGCTCCAACAATATAGTTGGTGGATGTGCGCCTTGTTACAACAACAACAACAACAACAACAACAACAACAACAACAACAACAACAGCAACAACACCAACCAAAACAACAACAACAACAACAACAACAACAACAACAACAACAACAACAACAACAACAACAACAACAACAACAACAACAACAACAACAACAACAACACATGTTCCCCGCATGAGAAATTGACAAGTGGTAAAAACTGATAATCTTCAGATCTCATCCAACTTCAACGTAAATCCCTATATGATATGTGTGTTGAGAACATACCCCAGGGTTTGAAAATGCATGTCCAAACGTATTCAACATGACTTTCTAAAACAGGTGCTAATAAGTCATCCCTAGGCATCCAAACAACTTTTGACAATGTATTTATATAGATCCCAAATACCTAGAACACCAAACCCCAGGAGGTATATTTGGATGTCTAGGGAATAGAACCATGATTTATTTTTGCCAAACCTAAGCCGGTGTTTTTTGCAAAACAATGCACGGTATATTGAAACCATATACTTCATATACATGTATATAATATACCATTCATATATACAGTGATTTAATATCACATAGAAAAGTTTTTGGAGAAAGGGCCACCCTCTCCAAAACAAGTAGTTTTAAGACATGATTTGTCAGATTTGATAGATTTTGCGTAAATACCAGTACGATATCATAGATGGAAAAATTTTGAAACTTTTCTATCTTTAGTTTTTGTGACCGACAAAAGATACTGTATATCTGGGAACGTATTGGATTAGTATTGTCTATGGTTTTTTCTGCTGGATTAGTATTGGAAAAGTATTGGTTTAGTATTGTTTATATTGCTGTTTGTATTGGACTACTGAACTAGTACTGGTGGCCGCTTTTTTCTTTTCAAACGTTTAATTAAAAAAGTATTGAAAAACTGTTTTTTCCAGCTTTTGCCAGGATCTTGGTGTTTGTGGCTGTGTTTTTCTTTTAAGGTTTTAATTAAAAGAATATTGACAAATTGATTTTTCCAGCTTGTGACGGGATCTTGGTGTTGGTGGCTGTTTTTTTCTATTAAAATTCTATTTAAAAAGTACTGAAAACATGTTTTTTTCCAGCTTTGGCAGGATCTTGACAGATGGTTCAATTGCGTCTTTTGGTTAAAACTTTTCTATGTATATGTTTGCCAACACAATGTGTTACTTGGACTTTGTTTCCTTTGTTTTTGGTAAAAAATGTTAGAATTCCTGCAAAATATGCATAAATTATCATAGATAGAAATGTTTGACCATAACCTTGAAATTCTCCAAAATGAACGTTCATGGAACTTTGTACTTTTCTATGTGATATTTAATCACTATACAGATTGTATATATATATATATTAAATATATATAACTGGACTAAACGCAAACATATATATATATATACACACCTTCCAACCCAAGCAACTATGGTGTTTCTAGCCCAGCTTTAACATATATTTCTACAAACAACTTGTTGAAATTACATCTGTATTTATATATATATAAATATATTTGACATCTTACATACTAATATACTTTAGACCACGTTTTACTGAGCCTTTGGACTTGCAGGGATATAACGTATATAATCATATATTAATGTTACACTGTTGATGGTTCATAAATTCCAAACGACCACCGTTTGGATGGTGCTAAAACCCTAGTTTCAGTCATGGGAGAATCAAAGAACCTCAACAGGTTTTCTCGCCTCGCCGGATTTCTGAACCATCTAAAGGTATCATACATAGTGCCGCCCCCCCCCACTATCTGGCCAAATTATCAATATTTCACCAACCTGGATTTCCCTGAAATAAGGAGATTTTCCCTTACTATTCGCCACCATTGGGGGGTAAATCGGTCGTGTTTTCGGTCGCTATAATTTGACCACATATATATTGATTAGTATATAAACCCCTACTATAAGGTTGATGAACCATCCCCACCAGCCCAAAACAATGAGGGTTTAGACCCCAGCACTCTGGACTCCCATGTCGATTGCCCCTTTTTCGTGTTGACCCAGAAACTGCTTCCGACCGCCTTCCCGGGACTCAAATGCCCAGTGGTCAAGAAGCGGGGGCGACGTACCTTTCGGGGAAAAAATGCCACGGTTTTTCCCCAAGGGATTGGTGGGAAAACGAATCCCTGAAATGAAGGGTTTATGTGTCTTGGGGGTGGCAGTGGGGGTGGGGGTTTACGCTTAGATTGGGATTTTGTAGGTTTTTTTTGTCACGTTTTGGAGAATCAGACCCTCCCTGAGCATGAAAATTAAGATTCCTCCCCTGAAAAGAGACGAGCTTAAAAGGAAATTTCATCTTCCAACCATCAAGTTGCAAGGAATGTTAGTTTTTCAGGGATATTAACTTGTTGACATAATCAAGATTTAAACTTACTCGAAGATTCCCCCCACCCAAAAAAAAAACAGAGCCATCAGCTTCCAAAAAAAGGTCCTTCCAAGGTGAGGTGTACCACATCGGGTGCCCCCCGGTCCGGGTGCACCCCGTCGGTGCCACCCACCAACATGGCCGCATCGGAGGCGGAGGCCGACCTGACAAGGAAACCTGGGTTTCCAACAAACCTGCGTTGGTTGGTAGAACCATGGTGATCGTATATAAGTCCCCTAACTGGGGTTGTTCCATGTTGTTCCCTTAAGAACTGGGATGATCCTCCAAGTGCGGGGAGGCAATGAATTTCTGGTGATACTGTTGATCTAGGTGGTGGTTGAACCAACCCACTTGAAAAATATTATTGTAGTCAAATTGGATCATTTCCACAGGGGTGAACATCAAAAATTTTAGAAACCACCACCGAAATCTGGCGAGAAAACCAGTTGAGGTTGGTAATTGACCCCAATATTTACAAGGTGTTATACATCCAAACGGTGGTCGTTTTGGGATCTGAAGCATCAACAGTACCATCGTCGTCGCTGGCTTTAAAACAGTGGTTGAAAGATAATGAAGATGAATACTTGGATGTCCCAGGAAGTTAGTAAATGGTTCGTAAATGGGTTATAACCTACTTATAAACGGGGTATATTGGGGTTGTAACCCATTTACAAACCATTTACTAACTTCCTGGGACATCCAAGTGGGGTCGCCATTTACCTACTCAGTTTCCATCGTTTTGTTTTCAACCCCCTTCTCAAAGTGCCGCAAGGTGGGTGGCGTTCCACCCTCAGAGAAAGCCTGAACCACTGCGTAAGACATCAATTTCACTGAAATCACCTGACACCACTCCGTGAAACACCTTGACAAAACTGCAACCCCACAGGCTTTGCAATGAATCTAGACATCACAATTCAGCAGCTGGATTTTTGTTACCATAACTTTTTGTTAGTAGCAAAAAGGTGATGTTGAAACATTTGAACACTCACCAAAAGTTGACATACGACTGCAAACGCGACTGGAAAAAATCAAGTGCCAACAGGTGGCAGTTAGGTGAGTCATGGAGCCTCATTTTTTGAACAAATACTATCTTGAGTTTTCAAAACCTGTTTGCATTTCATTCAATTTGGTTTGATGGATAGGGATGGATAGGGGTCCTTATGGAATGGCTTGCTGGGAATTCCTTGTAATATATGGGCAAACCAAAAGAAGTGGGTTTTGATCACTGCCCATTTGGTGGTCCCAACCCAACTCCAATCTTACCCCACCTCGGGATAAGCGCCTTGAGACATGTCGCAGGGTAGGGTAGGATTCCACACCATGTAGGTGTGAAAATGGCAACGAACATATCAATAGATTCAGTGGGGCCCTAGATCATGCTACAGTAAATATACTCTTACATGGTGTCCAGGGCATGATTTTGAGATATTTTGAGGGTCAACACACAACCTCGCAACCTTTTCAAGGGATTTGGATCTCTGGAGGTGTCTGGAGGACGGGGGTGACTAAAACTTAGAATCTAATTTACAAAGAATCAGCAAAGACCTTCCAAAAAAAGGAATGTTTGGACCCTGTATAGACAGGTTCTGGAATCATTTTCCTCACACATATTTATGTACATGTGACATGCGATATTATACATCTTTGGTGAATCCTTTCGGTACTGTTATGACGACGCTTCAACCAACCACAATATGCCTTTTCAGAAATAAGGGTTTCAGAAGGGGCTAGATCACTCATAAGATCCATGTATGGTATATTACCTACATTTGGTTGATTTGTATGGTAAATGTATGGCAAATATACCATACACGGATCCTATGGGCAAGGGGCAATATCATCAAACTCTCTTATCATCTGTCATCAGTCAAAAAAACCTGATTAAAGGTATTATTCTCACGGAGATGGTTGGTGCATGAGCAAATATAGTGAATTGTATACACGTAATATAGAAAATATATGTATATATATGAGTACAAAACATCCTTTGACAGAACAAAAGGTTCTTTGGACACTGGGCAATCCTTGGTTCATGAGTGCTGTTGATTACAACCTCTTGTCATCTATTTGCAACTAAGTATTTGGAATGAGCAAAGGCGCTCAGTTGCAACATCTTCAAACACAAAATTGATGACCATCCCACAAAATAAACCCAAAAGGGTTCACATCAATTTCAATCAAGGAACTCTGGTAAATTTGAGTGAACTTTCCGCCCAAATATTACTCAAACATTTGAAAATTTCAAAACTCCATGTTTCCTACACTTAATGCAAGTCTACCCCCCCCCACAAGCAAAAATAAATAAAGTTTCGTTTGCTTGAGGTGAACATAAAAAGCATCTGAATGAGTTGTCACCACCTAGCTAAACTTGCTGTTTTTTTGGGACTTTTTTGGACATGTCAAGTGGTCAAGTGATCCGGGGAAACGTTAAGCATCCCATTTTTCACATATCTTAGCTACTACATTGGATGCAAATGCATGAAGGTTCAAGGAGTTCAAGTTGGCTGATTCTGAATAATTCTGCGAGGTCGGATTGAACCATGTCACTTTGCAGTTGCATTCACCCCCCGGTTCCCAGCAATAGTCACCATCAGGACTTAGACATTAATTAATTAGTGGCAGATTCCAACCTAAACTTTTCTTTGCCACTACTGTTGGTGGAAGAAATCCCAAACAACCACCTGGTTCAAGTCACGAAACACCGAGGGTTTCGCGGTCCAAGTCACAGGATCGTTAACCTCACCTTCGGTCCGTGAAGAACTTGGCGTTTTTGGAGAAATATCGTACCTCAACCGACGGTACAGCGTTAAGGTCACGTTGCTTCTCCCGCAGCACTTTTCCTGCAACGGGTTTTTGTTTAAAAACCATAAGGGGGATTGCGAAAAATGGCACCCCCCCCTTTTACTATCAATTTAAAATTTAGCACCCCGAAAGGAGGGTGCGGGGTAGGTTCAGCCATTCAGCCATTCCTGGATGAAAAGTGTCGACATCCAAAAAAAAATCCACCAGTGACCGAAAACACGTTTGAAACCACCGGTTGGACACCCTGGCCAACTTGGAGGATCATCCGAATTAGTAAGTGGTTGGTAACCCCCATTTATAAGCCATTTAGGCCATTTCGGAATGGGAATAACCCTACTTAGGGGACTTACTAACCATGGTTATTAACCACTTACTAACTGGGATGATCCTCCAAGAATGCATCCAATTGGATGATTCCATGGATGACACCAGCAGCTAAGCACTCTGAGGTTCCCTAGCTCTGAGCCTGTCTCTGATGTACCTGGAAAGGGCCATGGTTGAAGGAAGCATCCACCACAGACATCAGGTTGGGGCCCCCAGCAAGAGCCAAAAGTGTGTGCTTCTTTAAATTGTTTATGTTAAGCATGTACTGTTTTTTTGGTGGTTCAACCTTTACTCACCAACCGATCCTTGGGAAAATTCTTGCTTATGTATCAAGTGGTGTTTATGTTATTTATGGCAATTTCTGTTTGTGCAAATTGGCTAGGTGTGTTGTTGGGTGTACTGTCTCATGTGGTATCCATATCACCGATGTATTGACAAAAAACTCAGTGGAAACGAGACCTGAATGTTTGGGTGTTTCTCCTGACCAAACCTGGCGCCAACATGGCGCCACAACTTGTGATGGGTTGTTTGGGGAGGACGTAAATCAAATCTACTAATGGTAATGTTCCCAGTTCCCAGCCTTTGTTTTTTAAA
Organism: Breviolum minutum Mf 1.05b.01; assembly: GCA_000507305.1. Taxonomy (NCBI): domain Eukaryota; class Dinophyceae; order Suessiales; family Symbiodiniaceae; genus Breviolum; species Breviolum minutum. Next base: position 55,653 of record DF242182.1, on the reverse strand, counting down.
ATGAAGTTCAAACATTCTGTCACATTCTTGACCGTAGACATCCAAACACCTTTTTGACAATGTAATTTGGACCACAAAAATATGTATAGATAAACCACCAATCCTAAAAAGGTATGACTGGATGTCTAGGAAAACCTGGTCCCCACTCCCTCCTTCTCTCCCCAAAAAATAGCTTTGTATTAAAAAAAAACAAACCTGCTTGAATCCATGGCACTAAGGACGATTTGTTACACCGTAGTGAAAATAGATGGCAAAACTCCCAAAAGGTGGCTTAGTAGGGCGCCATGGTAAACCAATACATGAGAGTTGCGCCATCTACTTTCCAGGTGGTATAACTAATCATGAATCACTGTGAAAAACACAGTTCTGAATCAGCTTCGGGGAAGCTGGAACGCTGCATCTGGAATTGAGCCAATTCCAAGAGTCATAACCTGAAAGGGGGTTAAACGACTAGCTACCTTTGAAGATAGGAGACACGCCCCCAAAAAAGGAGGCTGCACAAATGTTGGGGGAGTTTGTTTGTTCCATTTAATTGCACAACTCCATGCTAGTAGGAATGTTTCTTTTATTAAATCCAATCCAACGGAGTGACACAGGAGGGTGAATCAATCTAGAACGGAACAGGACAATTATTAAGATCTCAATGGCTCAATGTGATCACTTGAGACTTCATGTCCTTCACTTGACTCCATTTGTGAAAGTATGTTCAACAAAAATGGAGATGATTAGATTGATTAGATTTCGTGTATGCCATCTTTTCGTCCACCAGAGCCTGCTTCGAACAAATTCTACTACATCTACTACAAAAGTCACTTTACTGTCCTGCAGAAATCACCACCAAGCTGTCAGCTGAATCCAACATCTGAATCTTTCACCAAAAATCGTTTTAGGGTGAAAATCAATACCTACGAGACCTATTCCCCCAACCCCAGAAATAGCAAAGGCCTTATGATATTTAAGGCCTTGTGAAAACCACTAAGGTTTCCCTTAAAAAAGGCCGGCAATAATCCTTCCTCGCGGCGAAACGTGGCGGCACCGAAAAGAATCGTGGAAGATGAGCAGCATGAAGCTGTGTCTGGTATCGTTCGAGGTTCTGTAGGGCTCCTTAGAAACAACCCAAGCTGTTTCGGTTGCTGGTGCCTTGAAAACGCTCATCATTCACCCCCTAGGGATCCAATCACCCTCTTAGAATGGTAATTAATGGAACCTACATACCTTGCTGCTTGCCGAGGACGTGATTAGACACCCCAATCATCATCTAACAAGGTGATTGGATCCTATTTGGATCCTTAGGGATTTAAGAAACATGTGCTTAATTGGATACAGCTACATCTTCCCATTTTTTGGAGATATAGTATAGTCTAGTTTTTAAACATAGTATACATCCAATTTAAAACGTAGCATCTCGTTCAAAGATGGACTCTTTACCTAAGTCTGAAGTATGTTTTGTGAACAATTTCCTCGAACATCTCTGGACATTTTCCTTTTCCAAAACTCCTTTGGAACATCTCCAAACGAACACATAAAGTTGCGGCCTTTCCAAACCCACAACACATTTCAAGCCCCCCTTTCTTGGGGAAAGGAACTGTTCACGAATCTGATTCGCAAACTTTTTTCACCAAGCTCTTTAAACTCCAACTTCCTATCCAAACAACGAAACTGAGAAGGTATTTTTGTGGACCCCCCCAACAAAACATCCGCCTCATTATTCCTGTTCCCTATATATTTGGTTCACCTATTGCTCCCCAGTTACCATCAATTTATCAGACATCAAATCGGTCACGGCCCAAATCATAGGGAACAGAAAGATGAGGGATAGATAAAACACCTTCCAAGGAGATAAATGGATAGTCTAGGGACCGTTGGTTTTGCGAGAGGTATATATACTATTCACTTATATACACCTTGACCACTTTGCTCGAGCTTGCGAGCAACCTAAATCCAAGCTTTGCAGAAATCAGAGGTTCATCAACCATTTTTTTGTTTGGAGTGGGGAAGCATTTCCTAGTTGGTGGTTTCAACCCATCTGAAACATATTAGAATATATTAGATATATTAGTCAAATTGGAAATCTTCCCCAAATAGGGGTGAAAATAAAAATTTTGAAACCACCACCTACTGTCAAGATATAGCCATAAAAATGGGTAAACAAATTAAATGGGGGTTTGGGATGATATTCTAGGAAAGTCTTGAAAGTTTGCCAGGGTTGAGCGAAGATTGAAGCACAAGGGAGATCCCAAAATATGTACGCTCCCGTAAACTAACACAGCTATGGAAGATACACCATTTTGATAGTATCTACCAGGAACAATGCTGACGTTCCATGGCTATGTTAGTTTACCGGAGGGTAGAAATACACACATTTATACAAATCCGCCATGTTGTTAGCAAATTCCGTTCACAAAACCAAGAGTTGAAATCCACTTCCACTTAAAAAAGGTGGGCCCCTAACAGTTGTAAATGGAGTTGTAACCCGGCATTTATTTTCAGCCATTTATAGTGGCCCCATTTCACCCCATTGAAAAACCTGGTACTAGAGTCACTAGAGGCCCGGACTCGACCTCCCATGAATCCTCATCCCCCGAGCCGCCCGGACAAAGTGGAGGTTTGTGAAGTTTCTTCGAAGACTTCGGGGTTTCTCGTACCTTTTTTTTGGGTGGCAATTTGTTCGGTTCAGTGAAAAAAACAAACGAAACATGTCCGGGGCATTTAATTTGGTGTTTATATAGAAGATTATTGAATTTCACGATGATCTCAACTCACCAAGTCACAAAAAAGCCACGAGTTGATGAAACATCTGGGATCTCAGTGGCACTGAGTTCGCATCCGGAAAAGGTGAAATCCAAAGGATGATTCATGACCAAACAAAATCAGATGAACGATGGAACTTCTGGTGACTTTTTTGGGGGGAGGGCACAGCAGTTTGAGAGGCTATGCGGCATAACTAGTTGGCGGTTTCAAGTTTCAACCCACCTGAAAAATATTACTGTAGTCAAATTGGATTCATCTTCCCCAGGTACAGTAGGGGTGAAAATAAGAACAATGGTTGAAACCACCACCTATTATAATTTGAGAAAAGGACCTATAATTTTTGGGTCCTGAGTCCTGCCAGAATACTGGAAAAACACCAGTGGATGATGGACGTAAATTGGGTTCCCGGATCTTCCAAAAAAAATAGATTCATACACTTCAATGAACGCAGTGGCTGGCATCTAATGGCAACAACTTATCTGTTTGGGGATGTGGTCCAATGTCTGATTTGCAGACATGTTTCATATCCGTATCCCTCTTTGAACTCAACATATTTTGATTAATTCATCCAGGAAGATACTACAATTACCATACTGGATCAAGAATGATCAACTCTTAACGTATTAAAATAAAACTAAAAACAAAAAAGCCCATAGGATGTATGTTTACCTGCTATTTTTTCCCGTAAAAATCAACCATTCATCTGGGCGACTGGCAAGTGCTTAACCCCCAGCCAGTTGCTCATTTGCTCATCATTTTGTAGGGAAAATGGTCTTCTTTTGCTCATTTACTCATCACAATTCGCACCAGCCAGGTAAATAATATCAGTCCCATGGAAAGAAATCAGCTTCCAATGTGTTCCTTTTTCATCTTGTTTCAAGCATTTTCGTGAATCTTCTTGGCAAAACTTGGGGTTTTTGGCCAAGTCTGGGTCCCCCCTAAAAAGGAACGAATATCCCCTGGAAAATTGATGGTTGGAAGAGAAATCCTTTCCTTTTCAGGCCCAGTCTGTTTTCAGAGGTTGAAGCAGTTAGTTTTAGGGATTATGATTTTCCAATCACCAATTTCCAAATTCCGAATCCACTTTACATCATTTTGTGTGAGAAAATTCCCTGATTCTTCAAAAAGGTAGCCATGGGTGGACCGTCAACCTGAAAAAACCCGCGAAGCTCCATCTACAGAGGCATTTGTGCAGTAGAAAACATGGATGTACTATGATTTACTTCACCATGAACTCTTGGACCCGCCATTAAAAAAAATAGCAGTGACACAATGTAGCAGAATCCCTTCTGGCCAAATTATAATCAAATTCTTACACCAACCTAGATGTCCCTGAAATAAGGAAAATTCTCTTGCTAAACCACCATTTGAGGTGAGGTCGTGTGAGGGTCGCTATAATTTGACCAGAATCCATGACACCAAATCATTTGCAACTCATGTTGTCTTAATGGTTTGGAAATTTGGCTAGCCATCTTAAAGGGAGGGTGCTGTTTAAGGGGAGGGAGTGCTCCTGGGGAACCCTAAGTTACTAAGGATTCCTAGGGAAGATTGGGGAATCCTTTAGGGAATCCTTAGTGAATTTCGCCACAGTCCTATTCTGATGGATGGGATGGGATTGAGACCATCAAACTCTAGGGAGAGGTCTGGATTCTTAGGGTATGATAATCTAGGTGGTGGTTGAACCAACCCATCTGAAAAATGTAAGTCAAAATGGAAATCTTCCCCGTTTGGGGGTGAACATAAAAACATATATTTGAAACCAACACCAAGTACTATACTAGCACCCCCCGAAGATTAACATAGAACCTGAACATGATGGTTTGGAAGATGATTGTCCTCTTCCAGGGGTGTGTTCTCAGGTTCCATGTTAATCTGGTTGGTGGTTTCAACCCATTTGAAAAATACTAGTCAAAATGGGAATCTTCCCCAAGTAGGGGTGAACATAAAAAAATAATCTAAAACCACTACCTAGAGCTTGTTTATCCTCTAAACCTTGTTGTGATTGATACGACTCCCAGCTTGGTGGATGGTACCTCGACTCCCGCTATCTAACAAACCACAACACCACCCCCGTGGCTCTCTGGATATCCGCGCTTTTGGGAGAACGATCCCCTAGAGGCTCCTTTGGTGGAGTCAACGATGGTGTTTTTTCACGGCCCGTTTTTTGTGGTTTTCAAAAAGGTCAAGCTGTTTGGATGACATCGAAAAAACATGGTTCTGAAAAAATGTTCCTGGAACAAAAATCCTAGCAGGTCATCTTTTTTTTCAGAATCCATCAAGAAGGTTTTTTTTTTAACTCTCGATCTTTGTATAGCAGGGTCCCGGCTGAGTCTTTTAAGGTTCAGGTTCTGCATCGAAGGAAAAGTTGTGTCAGGTCGTGAACATTCAAAAAAAAACTTCAGAGACCCTACGCAAATCACCTCATAACAATGGTTCAATGGGTGACACTCTTTAAATAATTCTCAGATCTTTTGGTGAATTGAATTCAAATCCATGCAAATTGTAGAGACCCAAAGACCCATGTGGTACCAAAAAGTAAACGGCGCCCTGCCAAACTTGATAACCGAAAAAGGGTTTTCCATGGTTTTCACGCGTTGAGCCGCGGCGGCATGACTTGTGGACTTGTCATATGGTTGGGGATCATCAGCCCACATGATCCATGTATGGTATATCTATCCAGATCTGGTTGATTTTGATACAAATGGAATTTGTCAATTTTCAACAGGAACTACATCTTCAAAGGGTCCCTTTCCAGTAGCTATATACCATACATCGATCAACCTTTGTGCACCAGGTGCCAAAAACATGCCGTTTAACTGAATATGGGGCAGAACTTGATATTCAAAGTGGCTATATATTTCTTTTAGGGCCTATCCCGTTTGGCTTCCAAACACCTGACATAGAGGTAGGACTGGACCCCAAAAAAACACACACACACACCGTTCATCTCCACCAAACCTCCGGAACCATTTTTTTGGAAGACGAGGGGTATTTTCAGAGGTTGTTGTTAGGGAGCGTAAGTAATCCCAATAAAACAGCGTAGCATTGCAGATTTCTTGCATAAGAAATAGTTGATTCTTTCAAAACGGGTTTTTTTACAACCATCTTTAGCATGGAAAATCCCCATCCCTTGCAAGTTATCAACCCAAAATAACGGCTACACGGTATTTCCGAAGATTGCGAAAACATTGAGCAACGTTCAAATAACCCTTGGCTGACATTAAATACTGATTGGTTCAGGGTCCGGGATTGGCTTTGTTTTCATTGCTTATGAAATAATCCCCTGATATAACTGGGAAGTATGAATTACAATCCAACATATACAGCCAATCATCAAGGTAAACTGGTCACTGCTCATTTAAAACCAAGAGCAAATGTGGTTGAAAAACCAGGAGATTCTCCAACTCCAAGTTGATTCTCCAATTCTACTGCATTTCTGGATGACGAATTCAATAGGTTCCCACAGCATCCCATACCCTTTGATTATTTTTCCACTATATACCTACCATGATACTGCAAGTTATATAAGTTATTTTGTCTAAAACAAGTTGTGTCTACACTTACCAAACATTTACCATACAAATCAACCAAATGTAGGTAAATATAGCAGTCCCATGGATCCTATGGGATAGGGTAACATCAACGGACGGTGAGACAGTCCTGGGAGAGACCACCAAGGAGTTCCTCAAAGACACGGAAGTTCAGACCTTCAGAACCTTCAGGGAGAAAGCACGCACCAAAAAAAAACATGGCAAAGACGAAAGGTCACTAGGATCGTTATCTAGTTGGTGGTTGAACCAACCCATTTGAAAAATATTAGTCAAAATGGGAATCTTCCCAAAATAGGAGTGAAAATTAAAAATGTTTGAAACCACCACCCAGTTATAAATGGAGTGACATATACAATTCTCCTATAAATGACCTTATAAATAGGTTTCCCTGGGTTCATAAACCCCTGGCTATTCTTGGATTTGCGGCCCCCCCCTACTTATAACTGGATCCAAGGCCTACTTTGTGTGGGATGTTTCAATCTGTCCAACGGAAAGGCGATGGGTTTGCCAAAGATTATCATCATACGTTAATCATATCCAAGGGGTGCATAAATGGATCACTAGGTAAGAAGTCCTGAAACATCCTTATTACCTTTTATTTTTCTAGCTAAGGTATATAGATATAAAGGTATATAATATAAATATAGACTATAATATAACCCTAGATAACCCTACATGAAATTTGGCTATCTGGGCAACCAGAAGCGTCGCTGCTACACTTAACCCCTCCCATCCCTCCAACCCTCATCAAAATCTGTTCAGAAAAAGCATATTTCAATGTTGTTTCAGTAAAACTCTCGAGTTTTAACATGTTTGGTTGTTTAGTCCCTAGTCTTCCAAATACCTCCTCAGGTTTGGTGTTAGGTATATTTTTGGGATCCAGTCCTACCTCCAAAAACGTGTGGTATTTGGAAGCAAAGCGCACCAACGTTCAACCTATCAATTGCACCAGATTAAACAGGATCTCCGATTGAATAGTAATCCGCAAACCCAGGTCTAAGATACCCAGTAGGCCGAGTAGAAAGGAGTCTTTTTGACCCCTACAAGTAGGGGCTATTTTACCCGAGTTACCTATTTACAAGGCCAACCCCATTTACAACTGGTAGGGGCCCGTCCTGTAGTCTCCATGATCCATTCTTCGTTGTCGACTGCATGTTTTCACAGAGTGTTGGCAGTATGGTGCTTGCGGATTACAAGCAACAGACCCAAATGGACTCTAGTAACTAGTAGAGTCATGTATCTCTCCACTTTTTTGTGTTGAGAAACCACCAACAAACGTTGTAAAATCGCTAAAATCAATGGGGTTGTAGCCTCACCCTTCTAAATGTTGAATGCATGAAATCAAAATACATAACTCTTAAAGTGATCATTCCTATCTCCTGATCTAATTTCATCCTGACTTCCAAAACGAGATTCCTTCAAGATGAGCAATTTGAAAAAAAGTGGGTCAGACGAATAGGACTCCGCACCGTTTTGGATTGCCCGCTTGGCCGCCCGCGACGCGACGTCGCCGTTGCGCCACCTGGTTTGGAAGGCTTTTTTTGAGAAACATCAGTGAATCAGGGCTCCGGGAAGTTGGTGAATCATTAACAGTTTCCATTCAATGAGGCTAGTAAACATACCCATAGGATCCATGTATGGTATATTTGCCTACATGTATCATAAAGATCAACCAAATGTAGGTAAATATGCCATACATGGATCCTATGGGATAGTGAAAGGTAGCCATTGTTTCCCAATTTTCAGCATCTGTGTAGGGTAAGGATTCACATTTAGAGCCACCAAGAAATCAAACAAGACATGAGAAAATCACGGACCACTTATTTCGTAGGAAAAAATCATCTCATGCACGAAAGAATGTGCTGTTTGATTTTTTTTCAGATGTTTGACGGAAACATCTGAAAGCTCTACTGAGCTCCAGGGTTGTAAGAAGGAAACCACTACTTGGAGGATCATCTCAATTAGCAAGTGTTTGGTATCACCCCCATTTATAAGCCATTTGATTTGGAATGGGTCCCATAATCCCAGGAATCGGGGACGAAAACGAACTGCAAGTTATCTAGTTGGTGGTTTTTTCACCAACCCATTTGAAAAATATGCGCACGTCAAATTGGATCATGAAACCCCAAGCTTCGGGGTGAAAATAAAAGATGTTGAAAACCACCACCTAAATGTACATATAGTCATAGAGTCCCCAAAAGTTTAACAGCTCGCCCCTGAAAAGTTACCTTCCCACAAGGGGATTAGTCTTCTAATCATCATTTTTCAACATGTTATCTTAAACTTCAGGGGTGTATATATAACAACAGTTGGCCGGCCATTATTTTGTTTTTCAGGCCAGTAAAAAAACTTGAACCACCGAAAAGTAAAATGAACAGAACTTCCCAAATTCAAGCCTTCCTGATATAAATGTCTAAATATTATATGTATTATAAAATGTAAATCATACAAGGGAAATGATGAGTGCATATCATTATAATTATCAATTGTATATGATTAATATATAAACAATATAAATATATATAACTACGTACATCTATTCGCAAAACATATCTATCATTGATCTACCTATGTCCCATCCCATCCCATCCGTCCCCCAAAATCTGCACCTGGGCCCCATGACGATCCGATCCAACTCCACCTGGGAAGGTTGGAATCGACAACACGTCCGACCGACACGACCGACCTGGGCCCCTAAAGGGTAGCTACTTGGTAAGGAAAATTTTGGGGAAATCCCCCGAAAAAATTCAGCGAAATTTCCAGGTTGGTGGGTGAAATATCATTCCAAATTTGGCCAGAATCATCCTCTTCATTGGGTTCCCCAAACAAAGGGATCGTACAAGATGGAACCCTACCAGTTATAAATGGGGGTATAAGTGGTCTTGTCTAAGAAATCTGACTTTGCAAAGGCAAAAGCTGAGCAAAACACATCCTGCGACTATTTATTTTGGGAACCATACATTGACTGGGTGAATCAGGCCTTCATAAGATACCTTGATGGCGGTTCCCATATGTACCCTACCTAGTCATGTGGGTTAATTTCCCAGAAATGCTTGGAAAATTCCTTTCCTTTTGGGATACCATCAAACTTCAGGTATGTTAGCTTCCAGGCAGGGTAAAGAAATCAAACTTCAGGGATCCAATTTCATAGAAATCTAAGGGTACCCCCCCCACATGCCACCCCGCCAAAAAACAAGAGCCTTAATTATTATAGGTTTTTTTTCAGTGATCATGGTTTGGTTAATCATCCCGTAACTTGGATTTGCATTGTTCGGTGCTTGGGAAAAGAACTATTCCCCAAATGGGTGAGTTAATGGTGTTTTACATCCCATGTTAGAATCCGATAAAAAAAAACACCAACTAAGCAAACAACAGCTAATAAGGCCGGCAAACAAGCCCCCGAAGTTGAACAGCTCGCCCCTGAAAAATTAGTGACTTGGAAGACTACAACTTTCCTATTGGGTTTCGGTAACAACCTTCAGGGAGGAGCTGTTAAACTTCGGGTTCGGGTAACCCTCCTGGGGGTTTTCGGTGGCCAGCTGGAACTTCCTTCCCAGCCCAGCCCAGGTCCCCAAATCCCCGGACCGCCCAAGCAGCTCTTGTACTCCTGGTTGGCTGAGAATGTTGGGTACTTGGATGTCCCAGGGAGTTAGTAAAAGGTTTGTAAGTGGGCAATAACCCCAATATATCCCATTTTTAAGTAGGATATAACCCATTTACTAACCACTTACTAACTTTCTGGGACATCCCAGTATGTGCCTTTTCCAGTCTCAGGTTTTACATGACAATTAGTATGAAATATTCAGAAAAAGAGGACGAGTTGACGAGTTGTACACAATTTTTGCATCAATGGATATATATTGCTTACATGTTTTATTTATGTAACATGTAAAGGCAACTGTATCATATTCATGTGACACATCTGGTTGGGTCGTCCCCCCTTGCCAGGAATAGTAATGTAGTTTTCAGGTAAAAGTGTAGCCTACAAAACAAGTGGTGATTGTCATGATGCCCAAGGGGTCATTGTTGAGGAAGGGGGGCAATCCAAGTGTTTTCATGACAATCTAAGTGTACCCCGAAATCAGGCCCTAAGCCTAATAAGGCCTAATTAAGGGAAACCTCAACCAACCAGAACTTTATGGAATACAGTATACCCTCAAGTAAAGCAACATAGCTGGCTGGAAATCAACACCAGTTATACATTGGAAATACTCATCTACATTCATGGTGGATTTGTTGGCCTCTTTCCCATCCCCTTGTACATCCCTTGGGTTAATTCATAAGGATCCTTTTTTGCAGGACTATGAACAACCAAAAATCCGCATACAAACTGGCTAGGAATTTCACATCCCCCAAAAAAATAAAAATAAAAATCAGAGATCCCGGGAATCTCCTCTCCTCCTACAAAATGTATGTAACCCAACACCCTGGAGAAAGAAAAAATGGAAACCCAAAGAATTTGCAAGTTTGGAAGATATATTTTTCCTTTTTCAATTCAGTGATCTTTAGGTGAACCAGCCCTTCATTTTCGCAGGGTTGTTTTTTTTAATCCTCGTGTTAGCAAGCCAGCATCCTGTACTCCCCTGAAATTTCACATGGAACCTGAAGTCAGAAGTCCCTAGAAAAGGAAGCTCCTCTTGGAAACCCATCACTTTTCAGGTTCCATGTGGGTGTTTCCAAAAGTAGAGGTATCCCAAAATAGATGGTTTATAATGGAAAACCCTATTTAAATGGATGATTTGCAGGAAAACCCACTATTTTTGGAAACATCGGGGGAGTAGGCCTTGGTGCGTCAACAAAACTCTCCCCGGAAAGGTTCCCCGGGAAGCCGCCTCGCGGGAGGATCTGACTCGTCAGAGGCTCCCTGATGAAAATCTTTGGTAAGCAAAGAAAACAGGGAGCCATAAAACGGCTTACAGTGAAGTATACAACAAATGGTGATTGGATACAAAATAATACAAGATATGTATATATATAAAAAAATATATATATATATATATCAAATATTTTGAAACAAATGCAGCATGGTTCTATAAGGATCATAGGATGATCCACAATGATTGCTTTCAAAAGCTTGCTAAGAATAAATCTTAACACATGAAGAAAATCACGGTCAGAGAAGTGGCAAACTCCAGTGGAGATTCATCTGTGGACTATATCTGGTTGGTGGTTTCAACCCAATTGAAAAATATTAGTCAAAATGGGAATCTTCCCCAAATAGTGGTTAAAATAAAACATATTTGAAACCACCATCTAGATATGCAAGACCAACAAAAAAAACAACACTTTGAACAACATACTGGCACATCTCCCTTCTATATATGTCACCATGTTGCCGTTGATTGATGTCTCCTTCATTCCTAAGATAGCACCTTCAATCAAAAGGGTGTGGTTCAAATGTATTTTCCTGTTGGGTCACCAAAAAAAATAATAAATTGAAAAAAAAAAACAAGCCATCCACAAAGTTCTGAAGTTGATCATCCATCTTTAAACAAATATTCAATATAAACCAGAAACATCTTGCCGTAAACCTGTGAGTATAGACATTTTCGGACTTCTTCCCTGGCTGCCAGTTTGCAGGTCGTTTACAGAGTTTGTTGTCATCACAAAAATGGTACCCCAATAACAAATCATCCAGGGGTCCATCACATTTATTACGTATTTACAAATTAATATACATATATAAATGCTATTTGCAGTATACAAAAAAACAAACGGTATATACATATACGTATTCCATCAAAGTCATCATCTTGAACATCTTCTTGTAACATCGGCTTTTCTTCTTTTAAAAGTGATCATTTTAGGGAACTCGTTTGGGGGAACTCGTGGAACGAGCTTTTTTGGCGGCGCCTCATCAGTATTGGAATGTTTGTTCCTGCAATCTCCACCATTTTCCGAGATGCCCCGGCGTTGGATTGTTGGATTGTTTGGCTCAGGATTCTTCCATGATACATGTATAGAATGTATATGTATACATATAGTTACATGTAAACATGCCCGACAATGTATACGATGTAACGAAAAATCACATGAATGTGTTTGTGATGCATATGTGCACACATATGTCTATAATGTACAAATAAAAATACACATATTATATAGGTGGTGCATCTTGGTTCTAAACCCAAAGTGGGCTATTCAATGACGCGTGCTTGATATGGATGGTCATGGGGGTTCTCAAACAAACATGTGATACCCCCAAAGGATAATTGGGTGTGTGGACACCCAGTGAAATTTACAGCTAAATTTAATTTACCATTCTTTTTTGGTGGTCACACGGAGGCCCCCCCTTTCATTTTGAATAACCCCGCACCCAAAAAATATAAAAATTATAAAAGATTGCCTACATGTACTGACTCAAAGATCCACCAAGTCGTTGTGTCTTGAGTCCTGCCTAAACACTGGAAAACTTTCTAGTGGAAAACCCGTGAAAGTGTTAGTAGGGTTCCCGTCATGAAAGTCATTATATACAGTAGATACAGCAGGTTATTTACCCACTTAGTTTCCAGGGTTTTGTCAAACCGACCCGCGGTCGGAATGTCAATAGCACCATACGGATCGCAGTGATCAAAACCCCCTATTGACCTTCCATTGTACTTGTTGGTGAAAATGGGAATCCTTATCATTGTTTCTAACAAAAAAAACCTATGTAATTGGGTAGTAATATAGATAATACAATCCCGCAAAAAAAAAACCTTACCAACTGGGCTGGAATCTCAACGATATCTGCGAAATAATCCTCTTCATCCCTAGAAATCGGCTTTTTTCAGGTTACAGGTCCTGTGATCCGTCAAGGACCTGAGACGGCTTTGGCTTCTTTTTTGAAGGTCCTATTTTTTTCGTTCGGGAGAAAAGAAAGATATCCATTTTCCATGTGGAAGTATCATTGATGGTAAAAGCATGGATGTAAAATGAGAAATTAAACAAACTAATCCATTTCTATTGGAATTACCATTTATGGCATAACATGCTAGCTTGTATAATGGATGTTTCAGGTTCCATGTCAATAAAAAGAAGCATCTCCAGGTAATCTTTTGGGTTGGGAGCATTTTCAGATTGAGACATCCTCATTTACCCATTTGAGGAACTTCTTCAATAGACCAGGGCTAATCATTTTGGACATGGAAATGGTAAGCAATTGACACAGAACCGAAAACAATGAAAAGAAAACATCTACACCAAATAGAGTGACGAGGGCCCTAGAAGGATTGATACTATCAACCTCACCAACCAATGAAATGGGGTTGACTATAACAGTCACCCACAATAAATAACCAGGCATTGTTGCCTAACACCCGTTCAAGACGGAAACAAGGAGCGATAGCAAAAGAAATCAAATATCATGATTTTGATCATTTTAGTTGTTTCTTTCTCTGCCTTCTGTTTATCAGGAGATTCTGCGATCTCAAAATAACTCCTTTTGAGCTATCATGATTGCATTCCTTTAAACAAAAAAATCTGTGTGAATCTTGAGACTTCATGTATATTTAAAAAAAATCAAGACTGTACCCCTTGATCCTGATTTCCGGGAAATATCAGCTTCCATTTTTTTGTTCCGGCTTAGCGACTGTAATTCAAACGGAGCTAGCAATACTAGACTTGGGATGCGAAACCCTGACATCAACCAGATCCGGCCGGGTGGACCTGATCCCGTGAAAAATAAACCGACCTACATTCCTATTTTTACGCATTATGGGTAGGGGGTAGCTCTAAAATATGATATGTATACAAACATATAAATATATACATATATTTATACATATATGTATCTGTATTGGTATATATATATATATAAAATATGTATGTGAATATCCACTTATATTTAAAAATATAAATATATACATCTACATACTGTATAATCAACTCTGAGGCCCTTTTTTTCAAAACCGAGATGTTCAAACTTCACCTCAAAGCCAGCCATTTACCTTCTTGTTATACAGAAAATTCAAACTCGGGCGGTTTGAAAAACCCAAGAAATGTACATGTGATATATACAAGTCATATTATGGGTTGATCATTAAGAGGCCCCCATCCCAAGGGTTTTCCTACCATTTTTCCTATATGATGATTATAACATGCTTCTGCCTGTTTCAAAGTCCAAGAAAGGCAAACTTGCCTAGATTCTTCAACCAACCTCCATCTGCACAACTTTGACACAGCATGCACGAAAAAGCATCATATGAAAGACATCCCAAACAAACATCCTGCAAATGTAACCCTACAAATCACAACATCAGTTTTGTTTAAAGTCTTGTATGTACATATGAAAAATATATAATACACATACTTCATATACTTCAATTATGCATGTACGTATGTGTACTCGTATGTGTACTCGTATGTGTATAAATAAATATATAGAGAGACTGAGGCAACTTTCATTTTGCACTACTATAAATATACTTATATATAAATATATACTACAGTAAATATGTATATATGTATATAAATAAGCAACCTTCCAATTCACCCCAGGTCATCCCAATGGTTTCTTAGTTAGTTGGAACTCACTAACACAACCAACGCCGGGTTTTGTACTCCAGAAATGCTGCCAGAGACACCCAAGCACACTGGCAGCAGGACTAACGGATTCGACCATCCGACCAGCCTAGAGGCTGCAAATGGAAGGTTTTTGTTCATGGAAATCCTGGGAGATTTACCCATCTGAAATCTAACATAGATACCACACAATCACCATATTCTAAAGGAGAGTCCACAGTGCACCTTTTCCAAATTGCCAAAGCATCATGTTGCGTATCCAGCCGTTAGTATGCCGTTAGTTTTCGGGGATGTAAGGGTACCCAACCCCAGTTGAAATAAGGTCCCTCATTAAGGGATTATAAATATGGTGGCATTGCCGGGTAGCCTTGAACTCATATCATGAAAGAAGGGGAAATCAACACACGCATTATTCAATGATCCCTACCTATTTTCAAACAAGAACATCCGTATTAAATGACGTCACTTCAAAATCACCCGAGGCCCAAATGAAAATCCAGATCTTTTTGAAGCTGTTTTGAAGCACCATTCATACCGCTCTTTTGGGGGGTAAAAATCCCATACATGAATCGTATGGGTCCCATACTTGTCAGATCATTTTGGAAAGAACTTTCCACCATCCTGAAGATCCTAAAATGCAACAACTTGAGATTTTCTTTCTTGGAAGAAAATCTCCGCTGAAAGCTAGTCATATACTGTATCTACAAATTATTCCGATCGAAAGTCTACTGTTGGGTGAACGTGTCATCGGCAACAAATACAGTAAAAATCCTCCATAACCCCTCCCCACCCCCCCAACTCAACACCCCTCCTTCCCCACACTCAACCAAGCCTATCATCATTCCATATCATTCCCCTACCAACTACCCAACTCAACATCTGTTTCGGGTTTCCGCAGCCTTGCTGGGAATCAACGCCAATACCGAGGCAATACAATCTGCATGCCTTGCGGACGGAGGTTTTCAGGGTCGTTTTGGGTGTCCCGGTCTGTAGGGGGAGAACACTCCAAAGGAACTTTTAACTTGAGACTAGAGATGTGTAGTACATAAATATCATATATATATATATGCACAGTCTAATATACTTGTAAACACATCTCACAAATACCAGTACCTATCAAAAATCACATGTACAGTAAATTCCTCCAACAATACACAACTTCCAAAGAAAAACATCTACATCATCTACGCAACAATTTAAACATCCTTTCTCTATCTCCATGACTTAGGATGAAACGATCCGCTATTCTCTCTTCGTTGGGAACCAAGAGACGATACTAAAACAAAGTTCCGCTTGCTCAGTTCCTCAGGTTGGTTTGTGGAAGATTGATGAGAGCTGTGCCATGGGGGGGAAGGGCCCGGTAGAGAGAGGGGTGTTTCCTTAAATGGTAGTACCCCCATTTCACACCCCAAAATGATCATTTTTAGTAGGAAAACCCATGGTTGTTGGGTATAACAATTTTAGGAAACCTCCATATGTTGTGAAAGCGACGTTGTGGAGACTGCCAGTGGGAGGGTGTTTCTTTGGTGAAAAAATGGTTCGAAATCAGCACTTGTAGAAAGATGACAGAAATCATTCATGAGATGATATCATCTTGGGTGGAATAGATGCATTATTTTGACTTGTTTCCCAAGCATTGGGCAAAATCTGATCCACAAACTCACTAGTCTGAATTTGGGACCCACAAATAAATGTTGGGAAAAAAACACATTCATGTGGCATGTGAAGGAAATCCTTTCATATGTGTATTTTGGGGATTTCCCAGGGGGGTCCTTTGAGGTCATTTGTTTATGACGCACCACTCGGAGCGGGGATGAAAATGATGAAGCCATGAACCCAATTTGGGTTTTTGGCATTCCAGGCCCTCCGTAAAACTAATTACACCCCGGAAGATTAACACGGAACCTGAGAATACACCCCTGGAAAAGGAAAATAATCTTCCAAACCATCATTTTCAGGTTCTGTGTAAAGGCTCCTGAAAATAGGCCAAAATTGCCCCAAAAAGGAAAGAATCTCCCCTGAACGAGGAATCTCCATGTTCAGGGTGGGTGTTATTTTTATAGTTTCCAGGGAGGGTAAGGATTCCCGACCAAGATCCGTAACCAACAATCCTTAACAGTTGCCATATATCTCTCTTCCTGTAAGTTATAAGGGTTTGGGGTGTTGGGTACCTGTGAAATACGATACACTGCAGTGAAAAACATTTTTGGGAAGTCAGCCTTGTTTGTGGCGAGCTGACATCACGTCTCAACTTAATGCGTCCAAAAGCCAAACAAATGAATCTTCAGTAGCATCGACGACCGACAGACCGTAACCAACTTGTTTTTTTGGCCAAGAAACGGCCCGGCGCAAATATCCCAAAAAAGCAGAAGCATATCTCATCCTCCGTGGAGAACGTTTGGTGAACATTGGCCCCGCGTTTCAGAAAAAAGTTGGTCGCGTCCGAGTTGTCCGGGGTGTCAGTTGTTGTTAGATGTTCTGTTTTGCTTCTGTTGGACTTTTTTGTGGAGTGGAAGATTTGCAATTTGCATATTTATGTATGATATGTACTGCATATCTTGAAACCATCTTACAAGATAATTGTATATAGAACGGGTAATTGACGATACACACAGCAGCCAGGGTTGTGATGATGTAGATATTCAACAGAAATGCTTCCAAGGTGGGCCCCCTACCAGTTGTAAATGGAGTTATAACCCCTATAAATGGTCGAAAAGAAATGGGTAACCGGGGTCATAACCCTATTTACAGGGGTTATTTTCACCCCATTTATAACTGGCAGTAAACATATTTTACCTTAAAGGATCTCATGTTTCGCGACATGTCCGCTATCAAATCAGTGGCTTGGGTGTAATGTCCTGTGACATCCCTATAATATCATATAAACAACAATATGCTTGGATAAAGTAAAACATATTCTACCTTAAATGGTGGTTTAATGGTGATGAATCCCATGGTACAATTCGTAAACAACTCACCAACTAAACAAATCCAAGGACAATGAATCCCTTGAAATTTCTTGTTGCTTGAAAGGTGTCTGTTTAAGAAAAATAAAAAGCAAATTAGACAACTGCCTGGTATCCTAAACAACCTTTTTATGGTTGTTTCAGCTGGATGATCCCAATTCCATTAAACAAATGGTTGCTTAGGGTACCAGGTGGTTACTATAACATCCCCCTTTTGACTCTAGATAAATGAGATTTATTGAAACATGTTCAAACAACACTCATTGTATTTTGAGTCCTGCCAAAGCAGTGGGACAGTGGATAGTGAAGATTAATAGGATTCCCTGCAAAAAACATGAATAGATTATTATGATTATTTACCCACGGTTACAGGGTTTTGGTCAACGAATCTTTTTGAGGGTTTCAAAAAAAAACACAGTCAAAACGCCAATCCATCGTGAAGCCGTCGGGTCGGGTCGAGTCGATCGATCCACGGGAGAAGCCTTGCCATTCTCAGAGTTTCTGGCCACGCGGGAACTTTGCCGCAGACCTTTTTGACAATCCTCGGTTCCGGAGGGAGATGTTTTTTGTTGGACGATACCAGTACCATAGACATACCTAAAACACCTTTGAGACAGCTACAACACCAAACCCCAGGAGGTATTGGATGTCGAGGGATACATAGATTATAGACTTCTTAAGGGAGATGGGCACGAGGGGAGGAGGTAAGATGAGGTAAGTGGGAACCCTGTTTAATGGGGTTTCTTAACAAAAAACCTTTCAGAAGCTTAAGGAGAACCATGGAACAAAAATGATGAAATTCGCCGTGGATCAGCTGGTCATGGAGCTGAATATCTATCATCCCCAGATGCCCCATGTATGGAATATTTAGTTCCCATAGGATCCATGTATGGTATATTTACCTACATTTGGCTTAAATCTATGGTAAATGTAGGGAAATATACCATACATGGATCCTATGGGGTTGAAAAAAGAACGCTCAGGAAGTTCAAACACCGAACTTTGCCCATTGGTAGTGAGGAATCCTTTACACCCCCGAAAACTAACATGGAACCTGAAAATGAGCCCCTGGAAGAGGAGNTAAGTACCAAACTACCGTAACGTTCGCCTAGTTGGTAGTAGAACGGTAACTACCTTTAACCAAACCCCGAAAACTAACAGTAGGAACTAGAAATGACGCCTGGAAGAGGAGATTCCTATAAACATCATTTTTAGGTTCCATGTTAGTTTTCGGGGGGGTGTACATGGATCATTCTAAAACACCAGTCGACTTGCTCCGGTTGACTGGAACAAGTTGAAATTCCCGGCGATTTTTCAAACCACGAGCCAACAAAAAGGCTTTGGAGAACTGCAAAAATTCAAAGTCCAGCTCGGTGGATGCACAACATGATTATATATGATTATATATCATACGATGGTTGGTTGATACGGTTGATGGAACCAGAAATCCGGCGAACCAGTTGATATGATAAATATCCAATGCTTTACAGGGTTTGATACATACATCCCAGGTGGTGATAGCCAGATTTCTGAACCATCAACAGTAGCTATAGCTGATACAGGATCTCCATGTCCATCTGAAACTTCCAATTAATCTCAACCAAAAGCGCTGGGTAAATAATCGGCCAAAAAACTCCATTGACTACGATGATCAACTTGGAATTTTTGTTTTCCGCCTCCAACTGGAACTCAAATCTTCCATGGAGTCCTTCCCCAAGAAAATGAGTTACCAAACATTGAGTTATCTGACAACAATAAAGTTACCTGGTAACCCCAAAGATTAAGAAAAAACAAACGCCAACTTCTCCTAGATTTGCTTTTTTGGTGGTGGGAAAAATGAACATGGTGGTTTACTATTTATGGTAGAACCAGTAAATAAATCACTGACTAAACAAACAAAAGTTCTTCAAAGGGTTATCAGGTACAACTCGGATCCCTTCAAGTCCATCTCCCTGTCACTGAGAGCTGGCACTGTACACCGTGGCTCCGAGCATACCGCACCAACTGACAGTGGAAAAGTGGTCAATGGACAGAGGTGAGAAACGAGAAAAAAAACCTAGTACTTTCCAATATACTGGATCTTACAATGGCTTATCATAATCAGAACTGGGTAGTATAATCCCCAATATTATGAACGATAACCAACCAGGGCTTTTTTCATTACTTAGGCACTCCTATATTCTTGAAAGGGTTGTGGGGAATGAGGAAAAAACAGCCTTTTCCACCACAAATTTCAGGATGGCATTCGCAAAAAAACAGAGATTCAGGATGGCATTCAATTTGAACAAACAAAACTGAATGATGGGTTCCCAGTTTTGGATAGGTTTGTCTTTCACAAACTAAGCTGTAGATGACCATATAGTGTTCTGCTTGATGTCTATAGCAAAAAGCCAGCCTATTTTCCACAGTGATTTCTCCATGAGTGGGTGTTGCGTGGTCGATCGACATCGGGGGAAGACGTTCCAAGTTTAAGCGGATGGACTTGGGTTTTGATGATAGGAAGAAAGGCAGAAATTTTGGGTATTACTTGGCTAGTTGGTGGTTTCAACCCCTTACTTGGCTAGCTGGTAGGGTTGAAAATAAAAAAATATTTGAAACCACCACCTAGTTGGATGACTTGTATTGGTTTTGTATTGATGTTGCATTGATTTGTGAAGTTCGCTGATGGAAGGAACAAAATCAGGGGATGACCCCCCAAAAAAAAGCCGCTTTGATAAGCTGCTACTAGAACAACAAACTCAACTTGCATAATGATTTTCCACGTTTATATAAATGGTCGTCGGTTTGGTCCTTATTTTTCGCCATAGTTTCCCTCCCTGAAACTAACAGCGAGTTTGCACCTGGAAATTTGATAGTTGGAAGACTACAATTTCCTTTTTGGGGGCAACAAAAAACACCAATTTTCAGAGCTCTTGCTGCTAGTTACACAGGGAGGGTGTGTACCCTCCTGGCAACTAACATATCACCTTTGAAAGGTACTTTTGAAGATGATTTTCCTTTTCCCCAGGTGGGATATGTAAGTTCCCTGAAGGGTATAGATCCACCTTTTTTCTTGTTTTTCAGTTCCCGGGCATACGATGGTGAACGCCAGGTGCTCACGGGTTTTTGGTCTCCAAGGACCTCAGGTTTTTCTCCATAGGATCCATGTATGGTATACCCTCCCTGAAACTAACAGCGAGTTTGCAACTGAAAATTGATGGTTGGATTTTTTTTCCTTTCCTTTTGGGACACCATATGTTCAGGTGCTATCTTTGTTTCAGGGAGGTAAATATCTACATTTGGTTGATTTGTCTGGTAAATGTATGGTGAATGTATGGTACACATACCATACATGGATCCTATGGGCAATAGGGTGAACATATACCAAGCAACATCCTGACAAACAGTCTTTGGTGCTATTCATTGTTAAATTTGAGTCTTGAAGTACTGGCAATGTGTGTGTTGAGGTGATCAAAATTATATCAAAAGGCAGCACTTGGATGACGATGTGTTGGCTAATACATTCCCTTCAACGACCAACATTTTTCCCAAGAAAACTGCAGAGTTGGCAACAAATCCAGGAGCCCTTCTTTGGTTCCTGAAAGCTTACCACCATGTTCAGTCAACCTTCCAGTTTCCGGAAAATCTTCCAAACCCGTGGAATTCTCAGGCTCCCAAACGCAATAACCAAAGACCTCTCCCAACCTTAGGGATAATTGCCGGCAGGTCGAATGGCCAAGAAACCAAGGATTTACCCTAGGCAAATTAACGGCTGCTTCACCTACAGCCATCACCCCATTTACACCCGAAAATCATCTGAACCAAACCTCTATGACTTTGGGTTAGGAAATCTGAATTTTCCGTAGGCGAAGCTATCAAGTTCTCAACCAATGGGTGAAGTTTCGGGGGTTTGGTGCTTTGGGATTCAATTGGGGTACGTCAAAGTAACTGTTTCCCTTTCATAACGAGATCCCACATATCCAAATATCCAAACTACCAAATTCACCATGAGCTGATTTAAGAAAAACCACCCCAAATAACGAGAAAAATGTGACTGTCTCACCGAACTGACATAAACAACCAAACTATACCTAATCAACGACTCTTAATCAACACCGCTTTCGGTCCTTGACTGATTGGTGGTTGTGGTTAATGTTGGTGGTTTTTTGTGTAGTGATTGTTTTGTTTCATGGGAGATTTTATAGTCCATACCAACGTGAGTATCCTCCCTGTCCAAAATGTCAAGTCATTCATGTCAGTGTTCTGCCACTTTTTCTTGAATATTTCTCAATGGTTTTTTAATTATAACTATGCCACAATTCCCTTGTACAGTAAATTACGTGTTGACAATAAATAGGTAAATTACCTTTCGAGACCATCGTAATAGGTATATTACAAAGGACAAAAGGGAGTATGATAGCTCCTTAGTAAATCACCTTTGAGAGCTCTCTACTTTGACCCGACTGACTATATTGTCTAGTAGGGTGTCCATGGAAGGGATTGTAACTAGTTAGTAAGTTGGTTTATTTCACCTATTTACGGGATTTACAACCTACATATAGAGGGGTTATAATCCATTTACTAAGTACCATGGAAATCCCATGAAATCCCAGTACAGAAATCAGTCCATACAACCAACCTCTGCTCCAAACGAATGTCTACATCGCTGCTCCAAGCAGCGAGTGATCCAAGATCAGTTTGGTGGCTGGACCAAGTCGCTTACAGACCTCGAAACAAAACAAACTGCGGCCAAATATAGAAATGTGGGCAAGAGGGTGCTTGACCTGAGGATCCTATGCTTTTTGGGAAATTACTGTTAAAAAAAACATTTAATGTAACTTCAAAGTCAGAGATTAAATTTCAAAACACCCAAACAGGTATTGAAACTAGGATTGGACATAACATATTGCACAAGTGATTGGTTACAGGTCCACCAAAAAAGGGTGAACTGGACATCCATCAAACATGAACCAAGGGGAGCAAGTTGGTACCACCGCAATGCCATGTTTCACCAGGAAGTCAGGTATTATTAAGGGACAAAAATGGCTCGGAACCCTCCAAACAAGGCCTTATTTTTTAGCCGGGGTGTCATTTGGTGGGGTTGGGGCCCCTTAGATTTTCATTCATATACTCCCTGCAAACCAATGACACAAACTCGTCTTCAATCACCTATTTTTTCAAGCCACCACGCTCGTTTGGGGGGCTATCTTGCCTGAAAGGGATAATGAAACAACAAGATGCAGTAATGTGCAAAAAACAAGAAGTAATCTTGACATCCTGGACAAGTGGCTTCCCTCATAAAAGTCAGTTGCTGATACTTCAACCAACTCATTGAAACTGATGCATTGATTTTTTATTTGTCTATTGAACATGGAGAAAACATCATGAAACATAGGGGCATTTTCCACTTACCCTCTGGTAAACTAACATAGCAATGGAAAACCACATTTTTTCATAGGAGATACATCTTCAAACGGTGGATTTCCCACTGCTATCTTAGTTTACCGGAGGATGCCAGCAACGTCACTGGAAACCCAAAACTTGGAATTCTCAATGACTGGACCCTTGGCAATCAACAAAAACATTCCCTCATGGCTGCTTTTTTGCGGATCGATTCCCTATGCGACCAAGGAAGTACCAACAAAAATACGGGGAATGTGATGGCTACAAGGTGGGCCCCTACCAGTTTTAAAAGTTTTAAATGGGGTTATAACCCTACTTATAGCTGTGTTAACCCTATTTACAAACTGGTAGAGGCTCACCTTGTATACATATAAATACCTGCTACCCGAAACATCCGCTTGAAAATGGTTGTTTAAGTTGGATAACTAAAAAACATTACATGACAAATGGGTGTTTCACCAAACATCTATTGAATAAACTAACATGTTGTTGAGGGTACCAGGTATATAATTGGTTAAAATAAACTCCCAACAACATGAACAACTTCAACCATGGACAGTAAAATTTTGTTCAACATGCCCTTCAAATTCGCCTCGATGGCTGTTTCCACGCAGCGCAAGTAAAGGGAGGAAACCACCACATGGAGCTCGCCACCAGACCTGCAACAAGCTCAAAAATCCCCTCAGAGCTCCCTCTCTCAAGATGGGCACCTACCGCTTACTGTATAAATAAAGTTATAAATCTTATAAATGACATATAAATGACCTTAAAACATGGTTTTTCTTTGTGGGGTTATAACCTACAGGGGTACTTTTTTTACCGCATTTCATAACTAGTGACGGGGCCCATCTTGTAAAATAGGTTGTTTCTTGCGTTTCAATCCCATAAATATAGCCTTAGAATAGGATATTCGATCGGTGTAATCCCGTTCCTACTGTTGATGGAAAAAAACCTGCACCACCTACGATCTACAAAACCATGTAAATAATGGGATAACCCACATATTAAGTGGTGCAGGATTTCTTCCATCAACAGTAGAACACATCTGGATTCTTAGGGAGTAGTAGCCAATAGCTGCGAAGCGTGAAGGTCTTTCGGTCCATGTGATTCCATTTTGATGCCTTTTGATCGTCACCAACAACCATTGAAAGGGTCACTTAAGTATCCCCAAAAAGGTCACAAAGAATTTACCTTGAACCCAAATGACCCTTGTTTTGCTTGGAAAAGGCCTTGTTTTGGAGGGTTGACCTTCAAAAATAGAGGTCAGTTGCGCTCTGGGTGTATATATATATATATATATGTACCAGTAGCCTGTAACCCTTCAAGATAACCCTTATGATTGGAACATGCATTGTTTCTAGGGTTTTGTCCCAAAATCGAGTAGGATTCAGTGGTTCTTGGTCAAGATTGGGGGTACTTGGAGGATCATCCCAGTTAGTTTCAGTGTTTAATAACCATGGTGAGTTTTCGTCCCCTAAGGATCGGGTCGTTCCGCTTCCAAATGGCCTTTTCATGACCTATGAATGGGGATGATCCTAACCACTTACTAACTGGGATGATCCTCCAAGTAAGGGTTTTCTCTTCTTCTTTCACCACGCTCACCATTTTCTTCTATAAAAATCATGTGGCTATTCTGATACTACAAGGTGGGCCCCGGATCCAGTTATAAATGGGGTGATACTAACTCCTATAAGTAAGGTTTTTTCACCCCCGTTACCCGATTATTTTCGGCCATTTATAACTGGTAGGTGGCCCACTTTGTAGTATCTTAATCAGTAGTATAGCTTTCATGCTGGAGTTTGACATTTACTGTCATAAGCACATTGTTGATTGGTGACTTTCCATTTCAGGGGTTGTTGCTGTGAGTTTCTGGGAGGGTATACCCCACAAAATGGAAACTTGCATCATGAGCTGCTGGTTGAGGTGATTCTCCAAGTATACATATAGTTTGTCAAGAGACTTTTGCTTCACATGTTACCAAACATTTCAAGTACCTATAATGGAGGTATATGGAGGTACTCACCAGTGTACTCACCTATATAAGCTGTATGGCTACGGCTTATCTAAGGGAAGACCCGGATATGAGGTTCCCTAACTGCATTTGCGGTTTTTACCTGAAACCTTTGCTTCACATGCTCCACAAATCCACCTGTCAGCGAAGGCTTTCACCATGGTCCCAACGCGAACTGCCTCAAGAGATGACAAGGAATTTGTGACAGTGCAGGTGTTGTGTATACTGTACCTAGAACCCAACCGACCTCTATTTTTGAAGGTAAACCCTCCAAAACAAGGCCAACCTTTCAAGCAAAACAAGGGGCCCCATTTGGGTTTCCAGGTAAACATACATATCATTGGAATTCATTGGATACAACTGGGGGTTCAAGTCACATGATATTCCCAGTCCAAGTTCTTCGGATCGGGAATCCTTGATCCATGGATCATCCATGATCATCCTAAAACTCCTTGTTTGTTTGGACTTGGACTTCCAGGGGTTACCCTCTGGTATTACTAATATAGCTGGCTGCAAAATGAACCCCCATTTTTCAATAGGAAATACATACATCTTCAATCCGGGTCCAAAAAATCCAGCCAGCTATGTAAGCAAAACCAGAGGGTTTTTCCATCCCCCAAGGGTTCTATATGCAACCTAAAATGCCTCCTTTTCTCCAAGGGAAAAAACACCAACCCAAACCACCAGCTTTGGGGTTCCATGTTGGTTTAGACTTCCATGGTATACGGTATACATATCATTGGATAACAATTCATCCACGAGTTTCCAAAAAGACAAACAAAAACAACTGGAAACCCAAACACGATGCTACACCGTTTCTTTTCACCACTTTTCCCACTGGTGGCGATTTGTGTGCGGTCTGTTTTTTTTGTCGGATTTTTGTTTGACAGGGAAACTCCACTCTTAGAGGTGAATCATCTGAGATACCTTGATCATCAATTAGTTGATTTTGTTTCAATCCATTTCAATAATCGAAAGTCAAATTGGACTATCAACCCAATGTCAAGGGTAAAAATGAAAAAAAATTGAAACAACAACACCTAGTAAACATCGACCTGATTCTTTTTCGAAAAATTCCAGGTTGATAACCCCAGCCTCCAACGAGGCTAAGAACCCCAGGGCAGTGGATTTTGGGACTAGAAACATGTAGCGTTGATATTGGGATCATCTTAGTAAAGTCTCATTAAAGTCAACAAGGCGGGCCCCGGATCCAATCATAAATCGGGTTATCCCTGATATAAATGGGTAACTGGGGCTATAACTTATAACCCTATTTATAGGAGTTGTTAAAACCTCGTTTATAACTGGTTTTTGGGCCCACCTTGAAAAGGGCCAAAAAGTCAAGAAAACAAAGAAACAAACGATCAACGTCCCATTTCCGAATCCTGTTGATGCTTGGTTTGGGACGTTCATAATACTTGAATATAATACACCTTTTCAATCTTTTCAAATACCTAAACACTCAATGTATGGTCAAGGTCACCAAAACAGGTGGATTCTTCACCATGATGTCTCAACCCCTAAAGGTGATGATTCTCAACCCCTACAGGTGATGGAAAAAAAAACCGGGGACCGCCTCCTGTCTGCCGTTGTCACTGAGAGGTGGATCGATGGGGAATTGCTTGGATTCCTGGACGGCCCGAGGTAGGCAAAGATGGGAAGAGTTGAACGAACTACAACATGGCAGGAGGGTGTGTCTGTGTGTGTGTTGTACTATATACCTGTTCAGTTTTATGGGGCGGGGAAGATTTTGCTACTCATACCTGACAGTTTTTGTATTTCAAAAAGAATTGAGGATATGAACCAAGAAATTAGCGTATCCATCGTATCCCATTGGATCCATTTAGTTGATTTCTATGGTAAATGTGGGTAAATGGGTAAATATAGCAGTTCCATGGAACCTATGTGTCCTTTGTCGATGCCCTTTGTGTCATGAGGAAAACGTCACTCCAAGAAACCAACCAAAGTTAGGTGCAATCACCGTTCACTTATATCCTGATTAGGTGACATGAGCCACTAAGAGAGTTTTGCAACAGAACAAACACCAGTGACATTCCATCAAAAGTCATGTTTCGTTAATCAAGGGATCCTTATAAACACGACTAATGCAATAAAATGCAATAATTTTCATGGGCATGATCCCCAAAATCACCCAACCAACCAGGTAACCAGGGGGCCATTTTCTGATTGGGGCCCACTCAGGGTTGCCCCACCCTGAAGTCCCCCGAAACGTCACCTCCAGCATCGACCAACTCTCGCCGTTCACGTGGCTTCCAAGGATGTCTGGACACGTTTGGCGAACGGGAAGTTCAAAGGTCAAGGTCCAAACCGCAAGCGTTTCACAGTAGAGGAGTTAAAAGTTTGTTTCATGGTTCATTAATACATACCGGGAACGCCAAGTGTTCTATTTTTTTAGGCAACTTTACCCCTAAAACCAGCAACTATTGCATTAAAAATAGGGCACTTGGCTTTCCAGGTAACAATGGTAGTTTTTTTATCGCATCAATTCTAGGTAATACAAGTTCCTTTCGTGGATTTCTCGGTTCAAGTACTAGTTGCTGTAACATCCAATAAATGAGTTTAATACATAGACCCCCACATCATCCATCAACCAAGCACAGATTTGTAATTGCGTAGGACTTTACCAAGCAAGCAATCAATATTCAGTCAACATCGTGTTTACTTGTAAAGATGTTTTTTTGACAACTATTGAACTTCTGACCTGTAAAAATGTTTTTTGGACAACTATTGAACTTCTGAACTTCTCCCCCAAAGATACAACATTCCGCAAGATGAACAAAATCTCAGGTTCAACCTCTTCAGCACCCAGCATTTTCCCTTGGAGCACATCTACAACAAATGGTTTGCTCAGTCTAAATGAGCCCCGTTAAAAGAACAACACTTACTTTCCATTGAATCCTGGTTGGTTTATAAGGACCCTTATAATAGTTTATTATATATAATCCCCACGTAACTGGGTAGTATAATTCAATATATACCGCCCTAAAGAACCAGTTTTTTTGAAACTACTCAGGTAATCTTTGCCGCTACTTTTTCACTTGTGATTCATGCACTCATTATAGGAGGAGTGTCTCTCGAAAAAGATATAGACTATACAATTCACAACAACAATAATCCATTCTACACGGCGTACTGTATAACTGTAAAACCCTTAAAATCCCAATTTTTTTTCTCAACAAAGCATCCTGATGTTTTTCAGGAAATGCCTGGAAAGATGCTCCACCCAATAACATCAATCACACTGGCCAGAGTTTCCAGTTTTATCGGGATCCCTCAAACCTAAGAAAAAGGTTTATACATGTCATACGTGTTCACATATATTCAGAAATCCTGCACTATTTGAGATGTGTGTAACATAAAACCCTGTTCATAATGGGATAAACTACCAAGCTCAACTGGTTTTCTTGCCAGATTTCTGGTTGCCATCAACAGTACGGATTCCCAAACCTAAAACTAGTTGGTGGTTTCAACCCATTTGAAAAATATGCTCGTCAAATTGGATCATTTCCCCAGGCTTCGGGGTGAAACAAAAAAAACCTTTGAGTTGCCACCACCTAGTTTTTCATTTACCATAAAGACCATCCCCTAGATACCCTAAACAACCACCTGGCAGTAGGGATTCCCAAACCTAAAAGGTTGTGAGGTCCATTTGTTTCGACGTCACCTGCACGTTCCGCATGTCGCAAGACACCAAAGAGTCGCTTCGAGAGCGAACGTCCTCGGTTTTTTAGGGATTTTTCAGCGAAAAAATCTCCGCGAAGCAATTGAGGGAAACGCCGTAGGGTTGAGAGGTACCCTCTGGTAAACTAACATGGCAATGGAAAATCCCCATTAGCAATAGGGAATACCTCTTCAGAAGGTCCATTTTCTATTGCTATGTTAGTTTACCAAAGGGTACTCAACAAAAAACATGATGATATGATAGGTAGATGATATGTACATAATAGGTGTGTATGCTACATCTTTTAAATTTGCAAAAACATGTATATAGTACTTACAATTGTGCAAGGTAATTAATACATGTTTAAATCATATGTAGGATTATGTAGGTGTATAATAGATCCCCATAGGAATCCTGAGAAGTCCTGAGAGGTTCATCATCACCGAAGATGACGGAGTTGAAAATTTCAAGGAAGTCGGGGCAAAATACCCTTCGGAAAGATCCATTGGAATGGATTCTTTGCCTATATACACCTGGAACCCAAATGACCCTTGTTTTGGTTGGAAAAGGGCCTTGTTTTGAGGGGTTGACCTTCAAAAATAGAGGTCATTTGGGTTCCAGGCAAATACTAGGACGTCCAACCGTGGAAGTTGGGATCAATGGTCAGGATGATCATCCGACCGGTGTCTGAATCACCTACAAGAATCCTAACCTTTGGCGATTCTTACCTCCGGTACGGGACATCCTTGGGTAGTCCTTAGATTTGCTAACCTTGGGTGGTGGGATTCCCATTGGGAAACATATGCCCCCTTTGAGGCTCAAATGCTGAAAGTCATCCAACAAGGCAGAAAGTCGTCATAGGAAAATCACCAACAAAATTGACAAACAAACATATCTCATAGAAATGAACCAACTGTGGGTAAAGGTACCAGTCCTATGGATCCTATATGGGATTTTTATTTCCCAAAACAAAACGCGAAAATTTACACCTCAAATTCTAAGGTCCTTTTTCTTTGGACAAATTTCCCCTCCCAAAAAAACATTAGAGTCTTTTTCGTTTGCAAAGGGTGTGAGAGAGGGAGAGTGAGTTTGACAATAGATCCTTCCTCTGTTGTTTTGATTGGGCTCTTTGCACACCTCACCTCACCAAAACAAGCAACATATCCCTAAGAATCCAGACACCTCCTGATTGGGTAGGATTGATGGTCTAGACCGCGCATCTCCAGAATAGGATTATAGGGGTACCCTCCCTGAAACTAACAGTTCGCTCCGGAATAGATGGCATCCCAACAGGAAAGGATTGTCTTCCAACTATCAATTCTCGAACGATTGCCGTTAGTTTCAGGGAGGGTACCTTCCCTTTCTTAGCACACACCTGGAATGTTTATGAAGCCTGGTCCACTGGTCCACTGGTACAGCTAACCCACTGGGATTTCGCAACCGTTCCAGGACAAAGGAACATGCAATTGTCGGCCTGGCGTTTAAACCGCAACGTGACTCGGATGTGACTCGACCAAGATGTCTGAATCATTGGAAGTGAGAGTTTTGTTGAGTTGTGGGTTTTTGTCCAACATGTAACCTTTTTGCAAAACTCTCGCCACTTAGACTCATCAACCATTATTTGTTTTATTGTGTTCAAAAATTGTTGTTTCAAAAGAATTGACAATTGCAACACTAAAAAAATTGCTGAGCAACATGACTGAAACTAAAAAACAGCATACAATCCTATTGCTTTGCCCCTTCATCAACACATCTGGGTACATCAAGAGATTGCAGAAACTCAAATACGTACGAATATTTCAGTAAGGTCAGGTGGTCATGATAGCTTGCCAAAATACATGACAATTAACCCACCCCTTCGAAAACAAACATGACAATGGACAAATTACCATTTGAAGAATCTCCTATTAAAATTGTGATTCTTCATTGTTACAAGGGAAATCCCCAAAATTACCATCGATTTGTATTGCTAAAAATTTCCCCCCAAAAAATGGGAATTTTACAGTACTGTATTACTGTATTTAATCTGGGCAAATTAGTATAATTCCTAAACCTGAATTCAGGGGACTGGGGGGATTCCCTTACTTTTCACCACCATTTCAGGTGACCTCCGCGGTTTGGTCGTTATAATTTGCCCAGTTTTAATGACCCCGAAAAATAGGGTGCCCGCCTTTGACCTTCTTAGACTTCTTGGCTCTTTCTCTCTGGAAGGCCTGGAGGTTTGGTTTTAACGGTCGTTCCAGGAACCCTCCGATGCAGTGGTAGATCGTGAAACAAGGGGGTTCCTTTTAGTAAGGACTTCGAATTTGGAACCTATCGTGGTCTACATTGGTTATATAAGTTCAAAAAATTCCCAAACCTATCATGAATCATCAGGAAAAAAATAAAAAACTCCTGAAAAGTAACATGACATTTGATAATCCATATGTTTAAATGGGAAACACATCTTCAAATGGTGGATGTTCCATTGTCATTTTAGGGCTCCATAAATGCACAGAAACACACAGCTATCTGGATGAAATACATGAAGTCAACATGGAAACTGAACATGGACCCTCTCCAAAAGAAGAGATTGCTTGTCTTTGGCAGTATTTTCATAGGGAACATGCTGGTACCCTTGGGATGGTACCCTACCTGTTTAACCCTCCAAGGAGCCCAAAAAAAAGGGGTATATACCCAATAAATACCCACTATATAAGGTGTACATGGGGTTGATTATTAGGGGTACCATCCCAAGATATCCAGCATTTTCCCTATGATTTTTGTTTTGTCCTTAGACTCCATCCATCACACCCAAAACTGAGGTTAGACGCTTTCAATGGAGTGAAACGAACGGTTCCCTTAATGGGTGGGTGCTAGGTACCCAGTATAATCCCCCCAATTGGCAGGAAAAATGCCACTTATATACCACTTATAGTCCTTGCCTATTGGGTGATTATATATCACTGATCCCAACTATTAAGGGAACCAGAAAACAGCTATTTGACATTTGAACCGATTTATCGCACCGATCGGTTCAGCAGATATGACTGGATCTTTTTGGGGTGGATCGCTGGTCATTTTACTATGCCAGAATTCACTCACTCAACAATCTACGCATTGAAAGAGCCATCATTTCATTTTTGGGATTGCCTTCAATCTGGCGAGAAGTATATAATCAAACTTATATAATATGTGAATCGGTGGGTTTGTGTGGAAGGAAGCCAAGACAATCACATGTATACGTGAACAAAAAGTTGTGCCATACCATCCTGCAACTGTTCACGAAAAACTCAAACTATTTTGACGTGTTGGGGGCATAGGTGATAAATTCCCGTCCAAATCTAACTTGAAACTTCCCCCAACGTGCAATGCCTAGTTATACATTCCGAAAGGTTCTCAAATTGGACCACCTACTGTAGCAGGTTGACAGTCTTCACACATGCTCAGCCTCTGGAAGATAAGTTCACTGCATAGGTTTCTGATGGCTTATGGACCATTCATTGTCTCCATCCACAAACCCTTAGTACCAATATATATATATATATTATATATATATAACCTGCATGGGAGTCTTCCCCCAAAAAAACTCATCTTTCAACACCTTTCCTTTTTAGAATGCAACATTCGTTTTTTGGGAAGAGCAGTCTTTCAACCATGTAATTTTTTAGGGTTTCCATATTTCACCAACTGATAAAGCAAGTCATTTTGAGAATAACAACTTCAAAATCAAAGGCAAACAAAAACACCGTTTTTGAGGACAAGTGAGATACGGTCATCATATGTTAATCCCTGAGTTTGGTACAGTGGTTTGCAACAGGGTTGCCAAGTGATTGTTACAGTAACTGACCAAAAACCACTTCCAGAGAGAGATGTATATTTATATATACTTATAGCAAAAATATCTGGAAACTACTTGAACAAGCTCATCCGAGTAAAATCCACCCAATACACTCCCTGCAACTAACACTTCTCACCTGCCAGGTTGCGCTATCCAAAAAAGAAACTAGAAAACTAGTCTGCCAACAGCTAATAATCCATTTTCAAGGTGCTATACCCAGATGCTCAATGTATGGTATGTTTACCTACATTTTGCCTAAATTTATGGTACATGTAGGTAACTAGGCCATGCATTGAGCATCTAGGATATAAAACTTTAGAAAAAGGGTATCTCATTTCTCTCAACTCCATCAGTTCTTTTCTCTCAATGTCCTCATCATCTTGATCTGCTTTCTTTTCCAGACTGCCTCCCCTTGTCCCCATTTGTTCCATCATTTTTTTCTCTGGCAAATCAAACTCCGGGTTCCGATTTATCCCGCACAATCAACGCACACAGCGCCCTGGTAACCGTATCTCAGTTTCTTTCGGACTGTACCAGCCTGTCGTTGGAGGAGTTTTTGGGTCATTCAGGACATCAAACATGGACCTGTTATAAGTAGGCTTGTAGCTCCACTTATAGGCGGCTATAACCCCCAGTTACACATTTATATCATTTATAGATATCTATAAGGCCATTTTTAGGGATTATTAAAACTCTATTTATAACTAGTAGGGGGCCCACCCTGTAGTTAAGTACTCAGAGAATTCTTGCCAAGCATGTTTGTCTGCATGGTAAACCCCTTTCCAATCCGTGCGTCCCGAATTCTGAGAGCAGTCACCTCATTGGATCCAATGAATGCTCATCAAGTACATGTCTTTTAGTAAAGAAATATGGTGTTTCCTTCGCAAATGTCTACCATGTTCATTTGTGTGTGTGTGCGTTGTAATTGTAAACGACAGAAATGATGATTGCTGAGTTAGCAGGCTAACTGAAATCATGTTGTTGGGATCATGGACTCAACAGGAGATTCTTTGGAAGATTCCGTGGTTCAAGGCTTATGCGTTTTGCTCAACGTCTGCGTTCTTTCCTTCCATTTTTGTGCATGCTTTGTTCTTTATGTTTTACGTGATGTTTGCTGTATGCGCTTTCTGTGCTTGGTTTCCGGACTCCTTGATTGTTTTTTTTGTGTGAGCATGTTCTAGTTGTGCCCTGTTCCTACCTTTCTATCTGTGGTGTGTTTGCGTGTCGTATTGAAAAATGAATGGCAAAAGGTTTCCAGATACATTTGAGACCCCCCCCCTTCCCAGCTATATGTATGATACATACATGGTGTATCTTGAAATATCTCTCTTTCTATCTACATATCCCTGTGTCTCTTTCTCTCTCTATCTCTTTAGTCCTCGATTCCTGCATCCCTCTACCAATCTATCTCTTACCTTCTATCTATGGATCTATCTATTCTATCTCTCGATCAATCTATCATATCCTGGCCCAAATATCTATAATGATATAATTATAATGTATGTTAACCGCTTTAGCCATCAAAAGGGTAGGCATTTCGAGGTACCACAACATACAATATAATGCACCACTGAAGATATTATATATATAATAAATGTCTGCATCATCATACGATGTTATCTTCATGTACAGCACGGTCATGCGAGAAACAAACACCACCAATAACATACGGTACACCGCTATTCGTTACACTATGTCACTACCTTTGATACCTAAACAAGAAACAAATTTGACCGATAAACGCCATTCAGTTCATCAAATACCTCTCCATTCTCATCTCAACCCAGCTCCTAAACAAAACCTCCAACCCCGGACCCGGGTGTTGCACCTTTTCATTCTGCCACCGAACATCAAAAAGGCAGCTTTTTTCATGAAGCAGAAAAGGCGTAAACCTGAAATCATGGATGTTCAATCAACAACTCAACAACTTCCTCCTCGACAAATTTGTGAATGACGTCCTGACCCCCCCGGATTCATGAAGGTTTGCCAGGTTGTTTAGGCGTCCTTCAAACGAGCCCACCAAAAAACTTGGTTCAGGAAACTAAGACTAAATTTAAAAAAAGGTTGATACTCTTATATGGTTGTTTCATGGGATTTACATCCCAGAATCAGTGTTGTGTCTATTTTTTTAGGGGGGTGCTCAGGGGCCAAAGTGAACATCGAATTTGTCGTGATGCAACTGCCGAGTTAAGGACAAACAATATACCCCAAACCATCCATGTTTGGTGTATTCACCTACAATTTAGTCGATTTTTTTAATGGTAAATGTAGGTATACATGTATACGAAACATGGGTCCTCATGTATTCCTGTCAATGTGTTTTTTGGTGTGCCCTGTGAGTTTGGATTCCCAGTTTTGATAAATTGTTTCTCCTTATCCCGATGGAAAAAGGGTACAGTTCAACATCTAGAAACCATTGTTTCAATCAACCTACCAGCTTGAACACCCCTTGATCAGTTCTACAAACATCCGTTTCATCAACTATAGTAGAACATGAATCCTCAGGTAATTTTTGGGGTCCAGTCATACCTCCTCACATTTGATGTTTGGAAGCCTGGGGGTTGTTAATTCTGCCACCTTGAAAGCACCGTGCACATTTTAGGTACCTAAAATGGAGGTACCTCCAACACCTATAGAAGCTGCATGGATGTTAGGCATATGTAAGGGAAAACCAACCCCAAGAATAGCCTTCTAAGCTTCAGTACCTCCAATTTTAGGTACCAACAAAATATTGATGATTGATTTTTTAATCATTTCCATTGGATGATATTTTGTAGTACTACAGCGGAAGAAATCCTGCACCAGTTGATAGGTAGTTTATCCCAGTATTGACAGGATTTTATACATCCCAGGTGGTGCAGGATTTCTTCCATCAAATGTATTTTCTATTACTAGACTATGGCTGTTTCAATCGAAATGATTGAACCCTATCCCACTGTCACACTGCCGGCAAACAGGCCCCTAAACAACCCCACCAGCCCCCCCAAAAAATACATCTTGTCTCCATCCGAAATACTAGTAGTTGCGGTGTCTGGGATATTCGTAGATGAGTGATTCAAAAATTTACAACGCTCAAGTGATGAATCCCCTTGGTAGAAAGGATCAAACAATTATCAAACATCACTAGCCCTAGATATCCAAACACCTGCTGAGAATCGATCTGGACCCCCCCAAATATGCAAAAAAACACCAAACCCGAGGAGCTATTTGGATGTCTGGGGAAAGAAGTTATTTCAAAAAAACATCCCACAACGTTTCCAGGGTCCAAGCAACTCTTCCAGATATAGATGCACAAAGCATCGGCGTCTCTTGATGCCACGTCTCTTTATCCCCTCCTGCTGGACCGGGACCACCTGGTGGTTTTAGCAAAAAGGAAATATCCAAAGCATTGCCTCCAGCAGGATCAGGATCCTGAAAAATGCGGACGAAAGCGGGAACCGGAACAAAAAATCAACATGATCTTTGCTCAGCCAAAGGACCAAAAAAAAAGTTGCACCTTTATTTTTGTTATGGATTTCAGTGACTTTGAGCTAATAATACTCCCCGAAGCAGTGAAATCGACAACTCACAACAGGCCTTTCTGTTCTTTTTCATTTAATAATATGTGATCCCTGTAATCCCCAAAATTTAAAGGTTAGCCATTGGCTGAGTCAGTGATGGAACAAAACGTTAAACGTTGAACAGTGGTTTGTTTTTGGTTGATTTCTGCTTACATGGAATCGCAAGAGAGGAGCGTCGGATTTCAGAATAGCGGGCATATGTGAATTAAGGCTATTGAATCATTGAAGGATTGAAGGTAATTGTTTCTTTGGGAGCGATAGTGCTACCTGAAATGTATGAAATCGATTGAAACCTGATGAATCATAGGATGAACAAATTTGGAGTAACTCATGGCAAACAAAGGATAGGATATGCACACACACATATATATATATATACATATATATATATACATATATATATATATACATAAATGTCAATACATAAATGAATGAGGTCGAGATGGATTATGTGGGGGCTAGCACAGTATACAGAGCACATTGAGCAATACTATAATTGTATAATTATGTACTGTATTTATATACTGTAAATGTCATAGTTCTCAACCCCGGATGAATGTCAAACCCTTGGACCTACATCGGTTGGTTGATCCGCAAAGTGTTTCAACGAACTAACGACGCTCATATTTCCGGAGCTTTCGCAGGTATTCATCCAAGCACTTTAAGAAGAGCTCTTGCATATATGTCCCTTAAAAAGAAGATGAAACATCTTTGCAAAGACTCGGGACCCTTCAAATCTGATGGGCCCCTTTCTTAGCCAAAGATTTTGGAAAGTAAGTTGAGGGACATGGGGTTGAATTGCTTCAAAAATTGAACAAAAACATCAACGTGACCAGTACATCAGTCACAACCTGACCAATTTGCTTCATGGGTCCAAGGAGGTATTTGGACCCCAACAGATCCCAAATACTGAAAGACAGGAGGTTGTTGGATGGTCTTTGGAGGGTGTCAATCTTACTTATTTCATTGGAGAAACCAAGACTGTTGCAACTTGTGCACTCTTGGAACTGCAACCAAAATTTAAGTATTCGCAAAGTTTAGGTTCCGGATCATAACTATATCCATATCTTTCAGGTAAATCCAGGGGGACAAACTGAAGGGAACCAAACTCACAAGGTCGAAGTACCAAACTCACAAGGTCGATTGGGCCGGGGGTCCTCCAAACGCCAGGAATGGACCTCCCGTTGTTGCGGAATGTCCCACAGTACCACCGTGGCATGTCCCGTCGGCGCGGCGCCCCCCACCACTGCCCAGCCAGCGAAGTCCGTGAGGAAACCTCGAGGATTCGGAAAAATCCAACGGAAGGTCGGTCGAAAAAAAAATATGAGTTTCCAAGATGATTCAAAGTACAATCCGGTAAACTAACATAGCTGGCTGGAAAATGGACCCGGATTGAAGATGTATTTCCTATTGAACATGGGGATATTCCAGCCTGCTATGTTAGTTTACCAGAGGGTAACCTTTTGATCCCGTAGTTGGAGGTCACCAACAACCTCCGAAAGGGTCACGTTTTCACCATCTCAAAAGGGGCACAAGGAAACACCTGGTGTTGGTTGATTGGATGATCTTTTTTGGATGAGGATGGAATACGGTATTATGCTAATTACCCAGTTTTATGAGAATCATGAGCCCGTTATAAGGATCTTGGTCTCGTCATTAACCCACCAGGAGATCATGGACTGGCAGCCAAGGGTTGTTTCATCGGTCAAGTGAGTGCTGCGGCTTCTGAAATTTACGAGCAAGGTTTTAGTGTGCGTGTGTTTACTGAGGAGTTTGTTTTAGAGGTAAATAAAAAAAGAGAGTCTCAGCACTGGGAGTTTGAAATGTGTTGTTTATTGTGGAGAGAAAATGTGCATGTTAAAAAAAAGTGGACCCCAAGAAAAAAACGTGTCTCCAAGCAAAAGTTAAAAAAAAAACACACACACAAAAAACAAGTGATTTGTCCCATGTACCAGAAGAAACCACAATTGTGTGAATTTCACTAGAGGTAAACTGTGTGCATGTACACATAAATTGAAAAAAACGATATAATCAAAAGGTATTGTTGCACTGAGACGAAATTAACGAAAGGGATCAAATGGAACATTTTCTCCAACAAGAGCTAAACATAATGAGTGTTTAATGCAACCACCTAGTTTTCATGGACTCATGATCATCCATGGAACTAGTATGTCTACCTCATTAGATGGATGGATCATGTTCAATGATACATGCACCTATTGTCCCATTGATGGCCTATAGCGAGTATACCATGCACTGCACATAGTGTCGAAGTTCAAACAATGTTAGATATGTAGGTTACCAGAGCCATACCGTCCAAGTATGGTACATTTTAATTTGGCTATACCAGCCCCAATTTACCCATACAGTCCAAGTATGGTACATCGTGTCAAATTTGTATACCTTCTCTACATTTGTTTGTAGGTGAAAAAGCAATACGTGGATGGTGTGGGTTTTAAAGACATGTTTGTTGCGATTGAATAGTCGATACAGTTATTTTCGACACATTTCTTTGGGGACCTGCCATGTGGGCGGCGATTTACGTTGGAGAATGACCACTACTGTCATTCTACCCCGCATCTTGCATAGAAAATAATTATATAGTGGTGCCTATTCTTAGAATAGGAAAACACCAGTGAATACTGTTCGTGCAAGAAATCCCAAATATAATAATATAAGAGTTAGATATAGTTTTTTTCACACTATCTACAGAGTATTATACATCCCCACGTGATTAGTTCTTCAGATTCACCACTCAGCAACAGATATTGTGTATGCTAGCATTACCCTCCAAGGAACTAACATATCCTTTTCCCAAGGCACTCTTGAAGATGATTTTCCTTTTCCCCAGGTGGGATAAGTAAGTTCCCTGCAGGGTAAACATTCCTGCATGTCAAGATTCATACGTTGCTTCCCTAAATCATCTTCAAGGTCTCAGATGGTTTCTCTCGGTTCGAATCTTCGGTACATACTCAACAGAACATGTTGATATCCAATCCATAATCCAGACACTCAATGAGTGGTCAATCTAATTTACCTAGATTTTCTCCCTAAACTACCCACATGTAGATAAACCAAACGTAGGTAAATAGACCATTTTTTTTGGAGTGTCTGGATAATCAGCTATCTTCGACCTCTACTTACCCTGATGTCCAAGATACAATTGGCTGTCACCTACGGTGCAACATGGAAGCTTCACCATACCCCCGGACAGTTGTGGCTTCTGGTAGTAAAAACTGCCGATTTCCTAGGACAAAACCTTTTTAAAAAAAAGTCACTTAGGAAATTATGCAGGGAATAGTAAACCAACACCAAAGTCCCAAACCAATCATTAACTGATCAAATAGATCCAAATATGATAATTCCCAAATACATGCATGATCATCAATGCATAATATGTGTCGTTTCGAACATTTCGGGTAGTTCGTGTTTTTGTTCATCAGAAAACAAGCTGCTGATAAAACATAAGATGTACATAATGCCCAAATTGATAACACGTTGTGATTGAATCCTAGAAATCGTCTTTCATGAGGGCAACAAAAACTACAGCGATCACTGATCGAGTCAAGGCAAAATCGTGGAATCATCGAGTTGAGTCCAGCTACTACTCACTCTGCCGCAGGACCATGAAATCAAAATTTGAACTCTATTTTTCCATACTTTTCCCACTGAACATGTAGTCCCCAAGGTTTAAGGGTTACGAAAAACTGAGGGAAGGTGCCTGTTTCTTCAAGAAAGATGACGGGGTGTTGGCGGATGCAAAAGAAACACACAGACAGACAACAACACATTCTCAAGTTCTCTATTCCTTGCATTTCTGTTTCCAAAGATGTTACGGTTGGACAGAATCTTCCTACCCAGGTTCGGACCTGGGAAAGTTGGTATGGGATGTTCATCAATTTCAGCACGTGGTGTACAAGCACCAAACAAAATTGTGCCATCCCAGTAAATTCAATTGGAATTCCCATAGGGGGGCGATCTCATAATCCCTATGAAACAGGTATATGCATCACAAACAACAGGAGACTCCTTTTTTCATAGCTCATATTAATGTTCCTGTTGTCCAACAACTGCAAGAGGAAGACACATATTTTCAATGATTCACTAGTCTTCCACAATTGTCCAACTACCTCATTAGGTGGTGTGTGTGTGTGTTTGAAGACCAGAAACAGTAGGGCGTCACAACACTCCATAGTATCTAATATACTCACAAGATATTTTTCAATACACTGCCTTGTCTATCACCACAAAAATCCAACCACCCTTCAACAGAAATCGCCATGATCATCACCATATACCTGGTACCCTAAACAACCATCTTTTAAGGTTGTTTCAATTGGATGATTCCAAATCTTTACATGGGAAATGGTTGGAAATCACCAAACATCCACTTTTATACTGGTAGTTTTGGGGTCCCATATATATATATATAATATATATATATATACTTATATTTCCTTGGCGCAACCAACCCCTCCAACAAAAAAATGCCGTGACTCCACGCGTTTGCCGAGCCAAGGGACCAAGGTTGAAGGACTCGTGGCAGTCGTTTGCAATCGAAGACTTTCACTACTCGTTCCACGTAAATCAAAAAGCCGAAGCCTGAGTCAACTCCAAAGATGCGAAAAAAGAAGTGGGTAACAACTGGAAAAACAATATATATCTAAGATGAATGGCGTAAAAATTGATGGTAAATAACTGTAGGGATATAAATATATATGTATATATGTATATATATTTGTTTTTCATACATGGAGCATTTGTTGGGTGAGATCGGTTTCCAAGGTCTTAGCCGTTCTGTCGCTTTTGGCAAAGCAATTTTTCATCGATCCGTTGGTTGGTGAAGGTGGAGGGTGGAGGGTCATGCTCAAGTTGTTGGTGATGATGTACTAAACCAACAAAAACCAATTAAGATGAAACAAGGATTTACATCCTGAAAAAGGGATCATTCCCACTTGAAATTATATGATGTACATTGTACATAAATAACATATAACATATACAAGTTGGTGGTTGAACCAACCCACTTGAAAAATATGAGTCAAAGTCAAGATTGGATGAACATCTCCGCAGGTGGGGATGAACATAAACATATTTGAGTTGCAACCACCTAGAGGAGCTGTGGTAATGTCTTGTTGTTCATATGTTTGTATCTGTATGTGATGCAGGTATGTTGTAAAACTGTGTTGACGGGGCGGGCATGTAGTGAATGTATACGTTTGATTCAATCCTTGTAGGATCCATGTATGGTATGTTTGCCTACATTTACCATACATTTACCATTTACCATGCAAATCAACCAAATGTAGGTAAATAGACCATACATGGATCCTATGGGTTCAGAAGGATATGTGTCCGCTATATCTTGGTGAATCCCATCACATTTCCCCACCATAAACTAACGGCATCTGGCTTGAGGTCAAATCAGGTAGTTAAATGGTTTGCCTAGATTTGGCTATGGCTTACAAATCCGGGTGCCAAAAAGACAACGCAATTTGTGTATATTAAGAATATCTATATATAGATATTAATATAGATATATACATACATACAAGTGAAATGTGAAGATATTCTCTTCCAGCTCCATGAAGTTTTGGGGTCACTAGCTTTGATTTTTAAAGCCCTTTGAGCATTGAACAAATTAAACAACTCGTTACATT
This sequence comes from Breviolum minutum Mf 1.05b.01, assembly GCA_000507305.1. Classification (NCBI taxonomy): domain Eukaryota; class Dinophyceae; order Suessiales; family Symbiodiniaceae; genus Breviolum; species Breviolum minutum. The sequence goes on along the minus strand of DF242182.1, from coordinate 13,768 downwards.
CCATTAGAATAGTTGATTAGTACAGAGGCCAATGTATTACCAACCCAAACAATGCACTCTCATTTTCGGGAAATCCATCAAAACCACCATACAACTGTATTGTTTGAATGTTTGATCACCCCCAAAGCGTAATTTAATGACCCCAGTAGTAGGGAGCCATTGTAATTGCTACAAAACGGGGCAGTACAACTCCCGAACTTAGGGCTTTTTTACAGAGCTCATCTACCCTCGTCTTCCATATACCTCGGGAGTAAGGGTGTTTGGGCCCCCCCAGGACCACCAGGAAACTCTCCAGCATTGTCCAACGCTGCAGCATAAGTGCATCCTAAGTCTGCCAAGAATCCCGACAAAAATGCCCCAGGTTCCATTGCCGTGCGTTTTTCTGTTTTGGAGCGTCCGAAGGGATTGAAAACGATAAGTTAGGATTTCCAGTTTAACGGTCACCACCAGGACTAGTACATTTTCAGTAGGGAATCCCTATGAAGCTTCATTTGCCACTGTTACTGGGGGTTTCGCATCCCCAGATACATATTAGATATAGTCTTCCAAGATCTTCCAAGCATGTTTTTTTTTTTTAGGGTCTTGGGGCAACTGTGCCTGTCTTTAGGGGTATGGACGTAAAGTGGATGGAAACTAACAGCAACTTGTTTTCCAGGACGTTTGTTTCACCTTGCTCGACCTGAATCAACAAGTCATATTCAATTTCTAAGGGAGTCCAAAACTATCAGAAGGCAAAACAATGTGGTTTGTACTATCAGGATCTATCAGGGTCTGGCAACATCCCTACTAACCGTTACTAACCCTCTGAAATGTTGTCATATTTCGCAACTACTGGCTAATTGCTGGTTTCGGGCCCCGTTTGGATTCCTGGCATTCCCTTATGAAAGGGAAACAGTTACTTGGGGCCTGGGGGTACCTAATTCGAATCCCAACCACCAACCATATAACCATTACACCCCTGGAATCTAATATACATTAAAAAAAATGATGGTTTGGAAAATGTATCTCCTTTCAAACATGGCTATTTTGGATATCTATGATATGTTAGATTTCAGGGAGGTAGCTGAATTTCGAAAAAAACAAATGTTTTTTGTTGGAGACTCTTTTTCGGCTTTTAGATGTGGATGAAGATCGTGTCACTTGAGCAGTGAAGAAACACCCCTTGTTTCATGACACTATACTAACTGGTTGGTTGATAGGGATGCTTATTAAACAAAAATCTCCATGGTAATAGGGTCTCATATATAAACCCCCAACATGAAAACAAACAAACAAACAAACAAACAAACACAGTGTTTTTTGTTTTTCATACCTCACTTGAACAAACACCACCACAACAGTTCGTTCTTTTTACAAAAGCAACACCTTGGAAGGTCATGTCGTTCAACCTCCCACGACAAGTTTCCCGAGGCTGAAGCTGTTGCATCGGACAATGCACAAGCTGTAGCAACACCAGCCAGCCTGAGTGATTGCGCAGATCTATCGGAGAAATTGATTCAACACATTTCATAAAACCCTAAGGATCCAGGTATTTCCTAAGAAAGGGATTAACCCTACAATCCTATTGTGGGGATGGGATTGGGACCATCAAACCTACTCTAGGGAAGGGTATGGATCCTTAGGGAAAGATCACTTGGGGAAAACCTGTATAAGTAGCGCCTTTAATCACTCAACGAGAAATCTATTCAACATGTGTTCAAAGATTACTTGAGGAAACCCGTATATTTAGCGACATAACACAGTATAGCCTATCTATTCGTACGAAGGGTATGTTTCTCTGATATCAGGGTGAAGTTGATCATATATTTCTATATATTTCATACTGTATATATATATATATGTCTACCAAGGTTAACAAAAATATGTTTTTTCTTTAAGATAAATCCTTTTGTCTTTAGGTTTGTAGAAGCAATGTTTAGGTAGTTTAAAGGAATCCTTGCCAAATAAGAATCATATCTCTACCATTGAATTATACCTTGTTTGATATTTTTGTTGGTCCCGGCAAGGTCGCTACAATTTGCCAAGAGAAGAAGCCCACAGCCATGATGCACAATATTTTTTTGTGTGATTTGCTTCCTCAAATGAAATGTGAATGTTTACCGGTTCAACTCCTGAAACAAGCTGTCTTGAAGACAAAGGTATCTTTCTTGAATGTTCAACTCGACCAATCCCCCTACTTGGAGAGTCAGTGCGAATCTCTTTCAAGTCACGTCAAAGAAAAACTGTGACTCTGAATTTAGAGAAGGATAAGTCAAACCTTATGAACTAATATGAATATACTAATGTATATATATATATATATGAATACATTTGTACACCAATTTAGACTTGGATAATTTGGAATGCAGAATCATTATTGATCCCAATTTGGACTATCATGAATTAAACACCTGGAGCCCTTTGATAATATTTGTTGTGATTTGGACTTTGAGCCTTTGTTTTGAGGGTTGAAATCATAAAAAAGTGAGGACTTTCACAGGTTTGCAGGTATATGTACAGTATGTTACATACCGTATTATATATATAATATATATTTATGTATCAATTCTAACATGCAAATTAGTTCGAAACCCTGGTTAGTACTCCCGCCAACACACACGGAACAGCCTGGTTGGCTCTATCTTTAGATGAGCAATGGTGCCACTTTCGTTGCAGCAATGTCGATAAAACAGCATGAACCAGGATTACAACCAAAGTTCTATAGGGAAATCTGCAAAGTGAAATGGTATTTCCTACATAATGTATTACTTTTGGATCCTCGTTAACCATGGTACATCCCCATACACAAGTTCACTCATTCATTCCCAGGTGGGGATACAGGTTTTTCAGTGAAGCAAATTCCTCACACTGTTTGCAAAAATTAGGGACTTTGCTGTTGGGATGGAGGGGAATCTTTCCTTGTTTCCACGTAAACCTTCACAAGATCTTCTGCTAAACTTTCGGAAAAAAAAACATAACATAGCTGCTTAAACTCAAGTCAAGTACATCAAGTACATGCTATAGTTGGGACAAAACTCAAAAAAATAACAATTTCTTTCGAAAGGGAAAGATTTCGAACAACCCAGAAAGATTTGTTGCCTATGGCAATTCCCACATCCCTCTTCACTAAAAAAAAATCTCTCAACTTTTTTTTTCGCTCCAGCTCCAAACTCCCCTAAAAACACCAAGGAACTGTCGATCTAAAATGGCGCCATGACCACTTCTGCGATCCCAACAAATCAATTGTTTGTCACCTTACGATCCGGATTTTTGTTGACGTGACAAAAACAACCCCAAGTTGTGGTGAGCCCGGTGGTTAACCGCTCAGGTTTCCAGTGGTAGGAGTTGGGTTTATTATTCTAGTTTGCACCCAAGAAAATGAACAGGACGAGATGGAAAAAACACCATTTTTAATAGAAGATACTGTACAGTTTTAAATGGTAGTGTTGTTGATTTTTTTCCCATTGTCATGTTACCTTAGTTTTCCTGGGGGGTGTACAAGTTGATGAACAAAGGACCCCAGTTCTCACCACTATTGGAACTATCGTTGTGGATGATCATCCAAGTTTGGTATTTCAACACTCGCCCGGACTCCGATTCCGGACGTTGATTCGACTGGATGCACGAGATGACTGGATCTTGGAAAAATTGGAAACATGTTAAAGCACCCAAACATACCCAAACATACCAAAACTGTGTATATGGTGTCTTTTTATGCCAAAGGATCAAGATACATCACATAATATACATATCATATACATTTATAGAGAGAGGATCATTCGTGTGGTACATAACATATCGATACATGAGATGTGAGGATTGATGCAGACTACAGGTTTCCGGTTGTGGCGATGGCAGTAGCGTTGGCGGTGGTCTACGTGGTAGTAATTGTTGAGTTGCCTACAATAATCACACAAAGTGGAAGTGACAGCGTTCATGATAGTGGTATATTAGTGGTTGCGGAGATATTTGTGGAAAACAATGCGGTCATATTCCATAAAGTATATGAACGTATGTTAAAAAGTAGCTGTAACAGTCTGTGCTTAGTAGTGATAGTAGTCTTCATAGGAGTGATAGCATCTTAACAAGAATGAGTAGTGATAGTAGTACCACACGGTGGTTGTGCTCAACCAAAACTACTACTGTATATACTACAGTTTTAGTCAATTCAGCACATACAATCCACACATTCTATATGTAAAGGTTGTTGCATTGAATATATAATTTATAACTAATATATATATATATAGATATAAATATGATATATGATATATGTATTATGAACCAAGGATGTTGTTTCATGACTCAATTCCAGGGAAATATAACAACATACAAAAAAAGACATCCCACCCCTCATCCCCAACGACCTTCAACGAAAAAAACGCAAAGTCACTGGCAGCCGCCAACACCAAGGATCCGCTACACGCAGCGCAAACCACAGGTTGCCTGGAAGCAGCAGCATTCCATCATTTGGGGGTTTCCAAAAATAGGGGTACCCCAAAATGGAGGGTTTATAATGGAAAACCCTATTAAAATGGATGATTTGGGGGTACCACTATTTTCGGAAACATCTATTTATTCTACCCCCGAAAGCTAACATGACTAGCTGGAAAATCACTGTTTTTCAATTGAAGATACAAACATAATTATATGATATGTATTTGCTTGTCCATTGTCATACGTTAGTTTTTTGTGGTTTCCACCCATCTGAATAAGTATTAGGATATTAGTTAAATTGGATCATTTCCCCAAGTAGGGGTGAAAATAAAACATATTTGAACCCACCACCTCGTCAGGTCTTGTATGGCAGTGATGTCATGTTCACTACGGAATACATTACATCTTAAGGTGAATCATCAAACAAGGCCACGTTATCTCAAGTTTATTTCAAATCTTTGTACAGCAATCTCTTCAAAATCATTACCCTCCCGGAAACTAACATATCCAACCTTGGGAAAAGGAAAATCATCTTCAACATGTCTTGGTATGATCTTGGTATGGGATATATGATAGTACCCTGGAGGGTTTTTGGTTCACCCCAGTGATCTATACGGCTCTTAAAGGATACCCCCATAACGGCCAAACCGCCATCCATAGCGGGGGAATCTTCACCCCGAAGGTGGCCTGTCATGTGTGGTATGGAGGTATCTTCCCTAGATGACATGCCCCCAAAAAGGAACCACCCAGTATTGACTCTGATAGTCCAAGCATGTGGGTGAACATATCCTTTCCCAGCCCCAAGTATATAATTCACGTAATAAGTTATATTCATCTACATGTGAAAAGGCGCAAAAACTCCATACTTCCTGTACGTGCCTACTCCTTTATTTGTAGGTATAAATGTATAAATAAAAGAAACATTACAAGTGTCTAGCTTCTTCCCGTAACAGCGTCAAAAAAAACATCCCCCACATCCCATGGTCCCATGATGGATTCGTCCATGGCACTGCAAATCATCAAAGATCACTTCGCTCTTCAAGCCACTTGGCGTGACACTCCAAGTGACCACCTGAAACAACAAGAAAGTGAAAGTAAAAGTCATGAGGGGACAAGGAGAATGGAGGCTGTTATTCTTCTTGTAGTAGTAGTAGTAGTAGTAGTAGTAGTAGTAGTNGTTGTAGTTGTAGTTGTAGTTGTAGTTGTAGTTGTAGTTGTAGTTGTAGTTGTAGTTGTAGTTGTAGTTGTAGTTGTAGTTGTAGTTGTAGTTGTAGTTGTAGTTGTAGTTGTAGTTGTAGTTGTAGTTGTAGTTGTAGTTGTTGTTGTTGTTGTTGTTGCTGTTGTTGTCATACGATGACCTGGCCGAAGCATCAGTTTGTGGAATTAGACAAAGTTGAAGGATCCGAGTCAACATATATGTGCAACTGACCATCTCATGACGAAAGGTTTCAGTCATGCGAATCTAGAAGCACATGATAAAATACTGATCCACAATTGAAACATATTGAAACCCCATGATCAAAAGTGGAAAAACATGTGTGTTTACAATCATCAGCTTGGAATTGCCTCTAATAAACATACAGTAGTTTGTGGATGCTTCATTTCCTTGGCAACTACAACAGCATCACCAAATAAATGAGCCAAGGTGCTGATTGATCTCGCGAACCAGAGACCAATACACCTCAATGGGTTCTTGGTGTCGAATTTCTGAGTTTGGAAGCGAGATGGGTCCAGAAACGTGAAGGGAGAACTTGCACGTGGCCTTGCAAATTTCCACAACCCCCCAAGACATGCAGAATTTTCCCACGGTTCTTTCCATTCCCATCATAGTAATAGTATAGTATCCCTTGTATGATATATTGACCAAATGTATCCATGTGCGCTATATTTACCGAATGCCACGGATTCTTCTTGTTTTTCAAAAAAACAAAAAGTTCCGCGAAAATCGGCGGAGAAACGGCCGAGGTGCTTTTGCAATGGCTGGCACCCAAACATGTCACGGTATCGGCATGCATTGAACTTCGAGACAAAGATGATCCACAAGAAGTGGAATACCTGAAGACCAATCACCAAGCCATTTTTCATGCGTCAAAAAATCATCCACCAATCACCCAAACGGGAATCCGTCATGGGCAGTTTGAAGCTTCGGCAAATGGACCGAGATACAAAGAGACCGTATTATCATGACCTCCCACCGCCAACAGCTCGCTTTCCATCACCTTCCGAGGGTTTGGGGCGGAAGGGAAGGAAGGCAGCAGCAGGTAACCAGGTATAGGCAGGGGAAATATATATATATCTGGTTGGTGGTTGAACCACCCATCTGAAAAATATTTAGTCAAAATGGGAATATTCCCCAAAATAGGGATGAACATAAAAAGATATTTGAAACCACCAGCTAGTATATGTATATATATACACATCCCAGGTGACTCAATTCGTGACCTTTTGATACCCTGGACCGTTGGAAGTCACCAACAACCTCTGAAAGGGTCACAAAAAACACCATCCCAAAAAGGGCACAAAGAATCACCTGGTATATAAACAGGTACATAGATCTCTCTCTCTCTGGCTATATATATCTATATATGTATATCATTATATATATCTCTATATATGTTTTTTTTGAATGGCGAGAACGAGAGAGATAGGCCTGCTGCATTAGTGTCAAGTATTCAGTGGTAATGTGGACCCGAATTAGATCCTATAGGATCCTAACATTTCATTGGGTATCCTGATCAGACTATTTTGTCCACCGGTTTGCAGGGGGGTCACTTAAGTTTCAAACACACATACAAACTGTTGCCAGATAGGCCTTCAAAAGTAGGTAGTTTAGAAGAGTAAATGTATCCATAGATTTCACGATGGGATTTTAAACTCATCCAAAGTGCTCCCCTAGTGACCTCCTTAGTAAGCTTCAATCTCAGGAGCTGTCAATGTTCCATGCCTGTCTTTCTTTTAGGTACCCAGTTACAAGTTACAAGTCGATGATCCGAAATTCCATGTCTTACGGTTTTGGGAAGTTCTGTTCATTCATTTTGTTTCCCCACCCGATTCCCATCATCTTGAAGCCTTGAAGCCCCTAAAAGTGGTTTAAACTTAACCCCCTCCTCACAAAAAAGGGACAATCATCACAAAAAAAGTGGTATCAGCAACTCGAAGAACTCCCTACCCTCCAAAAAAATGGATCATTCATAACATATATATATATATATACACATATCCATAGACATTCTTACCCAAAACCCCTGAACCACTTGAAAACTCCGCCAAGCCAAGACACCGCCAAGGCAGACAAGGGCATGGGCGAGATGCGAAAATTCCGTCGGCTTATTGGGTGAGATGTAACAAGGGGACACACACGCAAGCAACCATCCTCACCCACCGCATACCTTGGGTCAATGTGGCGTGTGTTTTTCTCGGTTTTAAGAAATTGGAAAGGGGGGCAATTTGAAAAAAAATGGATGGAAAGATTCATGATGGAGTTTATGTTGTTTCAGGTCATGATCATCATATTGAAGGTTATTCAATCATGCGACATGTGTGCCTATAAAAAGATATATATACACACTGTTTATTACGTATACCGTATACCATTCATTGTAGACAAAAAAATACAATAGGAAAAAACTGAAAAAAAGAAACAAATACAGGGTCCACGGGATCTTAGAGTTGGAAGCAAATGAGATCGGAATGGAGGAGTGCATATACATTGGATTCCAAAACATCCAAGGAAACCCAGAATTTTTCCAGGATTTCATGGGGTTTATGTTGTCGTGCAATCAGTGCTGAACTAACCAATACGAAATTGAAATCACAAAATCTTTGTGAAGCACTTCTAGAATGACACGTCGGAGGTTCCACATGTCCTAAAAAAATCCATGCAACCCATGGAAATTGTTATGTACCCAGGGTTTAGTAGAGTAGCAACATGTAGCTTCACTGTGCTATACTGTGTGTAAAAACATCATATTTCAGCTGTTTCACCAACGTGAAACTATTTTGTTGTCTGTCTTGTTCCCCAGAGTAACTTTGATGAAAATCCCCAACACGACCGACCAATGATTTTTCACTCAAAAAAAGCGTATAAAACATCAATATCGTTGGATCAATACTGTTGACGGAAGAAATCCTTCACCACTTGAGATGTAAAACCACTATAAACAGTGTGATAAATTACCAACCTCAACTGGCGCAGGATTTCTTCTATCAACAGTATCTATCTAGGCCATGTGCATAGATCAAAGGACCAGCCTGCGATTTTGTTTTGATCGATGTAAAGTACTCTTTCTCCCAAAATCAAGGCTCCCATCATGGTTCAGTGGAAAATGGCTGTATTTAAAAGGTAGCTATCCTGTTGGAGATAAAACCATATTTTACTGAACCATGATTATGGGAGCAAGGGTACCATTTTTTTGGGGGGATGCCTCAAAAAGGAAGACACCTGATGTCACGCCCATAAGGGCGCCTCTAAACTGAATTGTTTCTGTCAGTTTGATGGATTAGCTATGGATTTGAATCCCTTTTTATATCTTACAATCAAACCACACACACAAAAATGTGTGAACAAGTTTGAGACTTGACCATTACCATGTTTGATTGTCATGAGGTACAAGAATGATTCAAAATAATATCATACCTATATATAATGATACGTAAACAAATACATGTATAGGTTGTAACCACTCGCAATTCGCAAAAAATAGACTGCAATTCCCCTGACTACTTGCTACCTTTGGGGGTAAGTGGAACTTTTGGTGTTGACATTGCTTCATAGATAGGTTAGCCTTGATATATCATTTGCAGTTAAGTATTTTCTCACCAGGTGTGTGCAATTATCCATAGGTACCATGTATGATATATATTTACCTACAGTTACCATAAAATCAACTAAATGCGGGTGAATACAACATACATGGATGGTATGGGTTACTGGAAGATATGTAACATAAAACTAATTATGGCAAGGTTCAAATTGGATGAGCAGCAGGCGATACCAGTCATTCCACCAGTTGCAGCAAAAGGCGTGATAGGACCTTAAACATCTGGTCAGTGATGCCACCTTACCACTTCTAACAGGGTTATAATCCCTAGAAATGGCCTTATAAATGGGTTTTGTTGGGGTGAAATAACCCTATTTTTAGGGATCATAGCTTATATATCTTATATCACCCCATTTCAATTTCTAACTGGTCTTTGGGGCCAAACTCTTATTTATGCTACATAAACTCCCACCCAAGTTCCAGAGCAGCACTGTGAAGTAGCTGGGCAGATTTCATTTTGGGACATAACTGACCTCTTTTTGCAGCATGAAATCCAGCTAGTGCCGTTTGGGAAGCATGCGTTTCTGGGGACCCGGAAAAGTGAAAAACGTGATGAAACAAACACCGATGTGTCAACTCCGGGATATTAGACAACAAACGGCTGGCAACACCTCATTTAAATGGGATTCTTACGCAAAGGGTGTCCAATGGTGGGGGTTGTCCCTTATCTCCCATGTACGGTTTGTCTATAATTCCTCAGCGTACCCTAAGCATCCCTAAGCCCTACATTTCACTGTTACCCCATACTCCCGGACCCCTTGGAAGCCTATAATTATTCAACCAAGCGCATGTTTCAAACGACTTCGAAAATCTATCTCTTGATATTTTTCAGGGAATTCCCGTCGCAAAAAAAACAACGTGGATGTCCCAGGAAGTTAGTAAAAGGCTATAGTAAGTGGGTTATAACCCCAATAATATATCCCATTAATAAGTAGGTTACAACCCATTTACTAACCATTTTCCCACTTCCAACAGGACATTCTACAGTGTTACAGGTTTGTCACCAAATTTGGCGAAACCACAAACTCCCCCAAACCCCGTGGATTTGCGACTCGAAAAACGGTGGCGAGATGGAAAAAAGTGAACCAAACAAATGTTATCCCAAATTGTGGGTATGATGGTCTGTTTGTTGGTTTCAACCCCTTTGAAAAATATTCGTCAAATTGGAAATTTTCCCGAATTTTCGGGGTGAAAATAACAAATATTTGAAATCACCACCTAGGTGGGTATGATGGTGATTTTTCCATGGTAAAAAAGTTTGAAAACAATCACAAACTGAACAACTCCAGGTGAACATCGGATACTTTCTGGAAGTTTCCACCCCGTGAACATTGAAAAGAACATGGTATTAAAAGGAAACCACCGAAACCCCGGATTCGACAATAAAAAATAACGTCGCTGCTTCACCCATAAACAACAAAGGACACCTAAGAACCAACGCCCTTTCTTGAAAAAACTGTTGGATGGTTGGAAGATCAAAAGAACGCCTCAGTGATAGCTACCTTTCATCACAGGATGAAACTTGAGATAGTAGAAACCACCAACAAACCGTTCATTGAATTTGAATGAATCGGATGATATTTTACCAAACATGTGTGTTTCGCTAGAAAGTTCAGATCATTGACAGAAGGATTCCAAGAAATCAAGGTATACCACGTCAAAAAGCCAACCAAAACAGTAAGGAACATCCAGGTGAGCAATGGAAACAACACCTTTTTTCCTGACATGCCACATTATATATAACCATTCTTAATCCCGATTTGTTTGAAGGGATCCTTATTTCAGTTCGTACCTACAAAAACCGGCCGAAACCTTAAAAAAAGGAGAGGATTAATTGCCTTGCAAATCTTGCAAGCATCCATTTTCAGGTGCAAGGCCTTGCTGTTAGTTTTCAGGGAGGGTAACAATCGCCATGTCTGGGATGACTCCCTTCAGCTCAACCCATGGTCGATTTTTTAACGACGCTATCCCCCAAGACCCCCAAAGGATCCAGATTTTTGAGTTGTAGACTTTAATTTTTCAGATTGGATTTGGCCGTATATCCTCAGTTTCAGAGGTTTTCAACTATATGAGTGGAAGTATTGGAATAAACATGGGATCAGCTTGTGTGTCCAGATCTCATCAAATCCAACTTTCACATCGAGTCGCTGGAGGACAAACTTCTTAGGCCTGCCACGCTTCCCATCTGCCAGCGTTCGCCACGGCCGGGCCCACCGCCGTTCACTGCGTTCATGGGTTTCTCCGGACGTCGGTGAGATGAAGCTGTACCATCTTAGGAGAATGGGTGAAGAATGGAGGCTTCTCGGGTGAAGTAAGTCACTCATAACGACCCTTCCTGGTTAAAAACAAATCAAACGCCGTGGTTTTGCTACTGTAAACGTGTTCAAGTATATGCCTTGTGGACATAAATGTACAGGACCATTCGGACACGGATGCATTTGCATCAAACAGTATTGGAAAATAACACCTCGACTTTCCACAAAAACATCGGGAAACAACAACGACTCAAAACCAAACAAGAAACAACATATACAAACACCCACCAAGCAAAAACCAGCACCTCAAAACCAAATCCCAAAACAACCCACCAAAAAACCAACCAACCAACCCGAAAAATTTTCCGTTGGTCTTTTCAAGCTCCAAGGAGCTGTATCCACCTCCAGCTCCACTGTTGGCATACCCGGCCTCGTTGCCGTTGCTTGCTTCCAGGCCTCGTACTGCTTTGTACCATGGTTCTGAATAACTCGGGTCCTGGGAGCCAAGGTGAAGCCCAAAGGCCATTAAGATATAAGGCCGTGGCCGGTAGGATACGGCCGTAAGGATACGGCCCGGCCTTGGGAGATTTCTGGGGCGTTTGGTTTTTTTTTGAAGGAAAACTTGACATTAAGGTTCGACATTTCCAAAAAGAGGTGTGGAATTTGTAACGCAAAGACTGAAAGCAGATTTCGCAGGCCGGATCCAAACACTTCCAGGTATTTTTGGAAGATTTTGGATAGGGTGGCCTTGCCAATCGATGAATATCACTACCCGCCATAAACTAATCATCAGCAAGATTTGATGACCATCAAGCTGCGACTTCTGTTTTGTTACATCCCTATAGTGGTCTTAGTGATTAGCAACTGCTGTACTACAAAAAGTTCCCTGAGACCATGTGTTTTTTGGAGGAGTTTCGGAGTCTCTTTCCAGTTGCCCCAAGCCACAAAATGCTCTTTGTGGTTGGTGAACTTACATTGTTTTTATGTTTAAAGTTATACAAAAACTCATATTTCGAAAGATTGAAACAAGGTTTCAGTGCTTCAACAACCGCTGGTCAACATTACATAACCAAAATAACAAGTACGTTAATACAAAAAAACAACCAACAAAAAAAAAACGCCGTTTTGAAGTTCCTCCTGGAGTTTGGTGGAGCTCCACTTTGGTGTTCGTAATCGAGGTGGATGTGGTTCAAAGAAAAGCCTCAACTATGGATGTCAAGGGTGATGGAATGACAATGTACACCCGCAAAGTATAACATAGCCCCTAAAAAGATCCCAAAAGGAAAGTCCTTTTCCAGCCATCATTTTTCAGAGGCTATGTTAATTTGCAGGTGTGTAATTGGTAATAAACGGCTGCTGTAGTTAGTGGTAGCAACCAAAAACACTATAGTCAATTTGGAATCTTCGGCAAGTAAAGGGTAAGCAACACTATATTTATTTGACACCACCTGAGATATGGTTGGCTGGAAAATCCCGAATCAAAAACGGACATCTTAAAATTTGCATCAACTCATACAAGGGAAGAAAACAAGTTTAGAGGTCAGTCAGTCAGTCATTGTTAGTTTACTAGAGCCCTAAGAGATCGGTCACAAATTTCAAGGAGAAAGAACACACCGGCCCACATCCACTTTCCTTTTGAAGTGAATGTCATGAGGCCATATCAGAAATCTGTTCAAGGATTTTTTAGAGAGTTTTGGATTTTGGTTGTTGGGCAGCTATTGCCGCAGCCTTCCCTCTGAATCAACTGACGGATACATTGATGGTAGGACACCTACTGATGGATAAAATCCGACAACCACCCTGCAAAGTACGAAACTTTGTTGGATATAGTACATACCAGTATCAACACGTGCAATATCTATTCCATCAACAGCCATCATCACAGCCTTCCTACCATCAAAATGAAAGATTTCCTAGCACCAGAAGCAACTTGCAAGCTATCCAACCAGGAATCCAACTTAAAATATTCATCCAACAACCACTAGACGTTCAATCCTGGACTTCTGAAACTATATACAACCATGAACCATAACACGCCAACAACACCGGAAGGGGCATGAACCATGACACCAACCCAACCAAATCCATGTTCAAGGGCAAATCTTCCCAAAATTACCATATGTATACACATATATAAATTTATAATATATTAATATATATATATATATATATATATATTTGCAATTGCTTCATTCCTACAAAATATGCCTCACCTTTAAAATAACACCAACCTGAACAAAAACAACATGCTTCGAAAAATCCTGCATTCAACAGCCA
>DF242181.1:40000-61801 GCA_000507305.1 Breviolum minutum Mf 1.05b.01 | reverse complement strand
AACCGAAACAGGCCTATCCAATGCCTTAATCATCTCCACATCCAACGCACGCTGTAAAATCTCAAGTTGACGAAGCTGCACATCTGGCATGAATTTTGCATGATGGCCCTATAAAATCGTAGAAACCGATGAAACCCATACAGCAAAACCAAGAACCCCCTTAGGATTCCTTGAGTTTTGTACCATACTGTTGATGCACTTGAGATTTTTGTAGAAAGAATGATGGCATGGGAGATTCTCCAACCCTCAACTGGTGAGTCGCATGGTTTTGTTCCATCACCAGCATTGACATCTAGTGATTCTCAAGTTTTAACCTTTCTTGACTTAAAAGCGTCAAGGTCAACTATAATTGGATACCCCTAAAACAAACCATTTTGAGATTCACTGTGGTATGTTGTGGTCCATTGGAAGTCGTTTGAAAGTCCAAATACATCTTAGTGTCAGTTTTGTACTAGTTTTGTGATGTACCTGTGGCACTGTAGCGGGTGATATCACCTTTCATTAGTTTATTTCTTCGTGAAAGGCGCAAGTTGTCATTAGCACATCATCCACTTCACCCGTTTGACCCATCGGCGCACTTCGAATATCCCACAGGGCTGGAACTTCCGCAATGCAGGCACCCAATAGAGCTACCTTTCTTGAGAAAACGCAACAACAGAAAAGTAACTGGAAAATGAAGTACAACAGAACAACACATCGGACTCTGACTGATCATGTAAAGGAAGTCTATAAGTACATTGTACATCGAATTATACCGTGTATCAAAGTTCTGCATTTACACACGCTGGCAAGCAAATTGAAATAGATACTGCAGCAACTGCACGCCAAGCGGCACTGACCTCAGTTCTTTGCGTTGGTCACTGGTGTTGTGAGTCTTACAGTGTCTGCCAGATACGTGACGTTGTATCTAAGCTTAAAATAGCTTAACCTCACCAGAACTTCAAACGTTGATGCCTATTCACATTTTGATGCTTTGGAATTCCATCTATATTCAACAAAGTTGCATACAATGTCAAACGTTCGAATGCACTTGTGACACTTGATAGGTCTTCGTGACACATTCCACTCAACAGCCCAAGCCGAAGTGATTTCGTTGTTTTGGTGAACTTCTGACTAAGACACACCAACATGCACTACGGCGAAGGGGCGAGCCTCCTGTGTGCAAGGCTTCTGTGATTCGGTGATTCTGAATTGGACAGTGGGAATACATGTGATTCTTATCTTCTTGCTTCGTTTCAATAAAATCATCTGCACAAATCATTGCCAGAACATGGCAACATGATTTTCGAGATACTATTTGAGAGATACAAAGTGGATAACAACCTGGTCTTTCACTGCGTTTTTTTGTTTTGCGATGGAGACAACTCCTTGGTCACGAGCACATCGCCATAGCCCACAGTGGTTGCAGTGACCAAACAATGATAGAGCGCCTAGTGAAACACCAGGTGCAGCAACGGTTGAGGAACATTAAAAACCTGAATTGAGAATATCATGGCGATGACTCGTTGACTTTGTACATGTCGGACCAGCAATTTCACCTGAATATTTCACCCAATTCTTATGACATTAAAAGTCAGTCGCAATCAAAGTCTTAGTATGTCGACCTCGTTTGTCGCTTAGCAAGCTGTCGCTCTTCGCACCATCTTTGAGACACCAGCCAACGCAGACATTGTCATAAGTCATGTGTCAAATTCCGTGTACCACGAACAATGCATGGACCTTTCATGACCTATCTTCGAAGAGTCTTCTGCAGAAGCCCGTTGCAAACAAAGAAGTATAGAGATGTATAGAGGATCGAAAAAGTCAAATATCTTCGTAGAACTTCATGATTGCAGCTGAAGCGGCCAGGGAGAATGGAAGCTCTTGCAAAACAGTAAAAACACCTTGGTTTTTTTCTTCAAATCTCGGCTTTGTCTTATCTCTACTGTTGCCCAAGGATCGAAGGAATGAGACATTTTTGAATGATTAGTAGATACATAATTTACACATGGTCCGGTTGTTCCCATCATCTGCAAACAGCCTGCAAGGGCCTGCAAACTATACAAAAAAAAGAAGAACAAATCCTCTCAAGTTTTCAACTTTAATTCACCTCAAGTTGTTACAGCCAAGAAACAGGCACAAAAGATCTGCCATGTAGTAAACATCATTACTGGGATCAGCATATTACTGACCTCAGTTGAAATGAAGCGGAGAAATAGCTAGATTAACAAGAATGGCTATACCCTTGATGATACGTGAATTTCTTAAATAGAGTCGTGTGTATATAGTCATATCTGTCTGCCAACATTAGTAAACTCTGCAGAATATGACCTGTGAATCCTGCAAATATGTGCACGCTAAGTCCTATGAAATATGAAAGAGTCGCTAGTCGCAGGTAAATCCACCACTCCTGTTGCTTGATCTTTACACCTCCTCACACATTCTTCACAAACTCTGATTGCAATCATAACATCAAACCATCAAAAATCTTCACAAACCTTCCAACATCTCAAGTTGAAAGGGTCTGAATTGCCGGACGAATCGTCAAGATACCCAAAAGGTGATAGAACCAGGGGCACCAGCATCGGCCTTATCATTCGTTCTCGACCTGAGTTTTTTGCAGCAGCAACAGCGATGGATGATGGTGGTGGTGGTGGTGGTGGTGGTGGTGGTGGTGGTCAATGCTGTTGTCAGTTGTCTTAGTGCAGCATTGATAAAACGATACAAAGTCAGAGATTTGATATGATCATTTTGATTGGGAGGTGCTTTGTGGATTCCCCAACGAGATGCATGTTTACTATCGAGGTATATAATGATATGAGCTCCTTTTTCGGTGATGCAAGAAGATGCAATACAATATTTGATTCCTGCCGTCAATTTAATCTGTGGTCATCGTAACTGACCTGCATTTGTTTCTAGTCCGCAAGTTTGATTGAGATTTTCCGAATCCTCCAGTCTAGCTTCCAAAAAAATTGAATGGTACACCCAATGGCCCACAGTTTCTGGAATGATTTTTGGGTTCTCCATACTTATCCTATTTTTTGGGGGGATTTTTTTGGAAACATCTGCAAGCAAAGAGCCATGCTCGCAAATGATGATGGCCAAAGCAAAGGGACCAAACCTCATTGGCCCATGGCCGATGCGACAAGTTGTGTTTTGAACGACATGTCTTCTCCAAATTCTACAACCCATCTGTTTGAAAACGCATCAAAGCTACCAGAATGTTCGAATTCTGGCCAAACAAACTAGGTTGGTTAACCGTGATTAATCGTAACCCGTTTAAAAAAAAACATGTGAAAAAAATCATGGCCCCGGTAACGGCTAGGCCCAAAGTAAAGAAACCCCCCCAAAGCATATTGGAGAGAATCCCCCCAACCCAAACTACCCTGTGATTTTGAGGATTCTGGGCTTCTAAAACTATCCTCATTTAGGATCGGAAAATACATCATCCCTGGTGACCATCATCCCGCCCCCAATAGGGTAAACCCCTTAACCACTTTTAATAGTTGGTGGTTTCAACCCAATTGAAAAATATGAGTCATTAGTCAAATTGGATGATTTTTGCAGGGTTCCGGGTGATTTTTTCAAAAATCTTTGAAACCAATCCAACTCCAAAATCAAAAGAACTGGTGAAATCAATCAACTAGTATAGGTGGTGGTTTCAACCCCATCTGAAAAATATGATTGTCAAAATTGGATCATTTCCCCAGGGTTCCGGGTGAAAATGTAAAAAACAATTCAAACCGCCACCCAGACTAGGTGTTGCGTTCCCCTGGTCCTAGTTGTCCATCCCCCAAAAATCCTCGAGAATTTCCAGGCCTTGAGGAAGCGTCCCACTGCACGATCCATGACGGTGGCCAGCTCCGAGGCCAAGGAAGCGAAGGGCACCTGGAAATTGCGGGAGTCACATGGCTCCCATGACACTCGGTATGTATGGTATATCCTATATATATATTTCCCTACCAAAACGGTAAATTTTGATGGTAAAATAGATCATATACATTGAGTATTTGGATTTTGGAATTCTTAAATTGATCAAAATTGTATTTTCAAAATATTAATCGATCTTAATAATATGATACGTTATGTATTGTTATTATGTCAACTGTAATGCATGCCAACTTACAAATGTTGTTTGCCGAAAGATGCCCGAAATCCGATTTGTGTTTTGGATCTTGTTTCCCCCCGTTGGTTTGCAAAAAGAACGCGTTGTTTTGCAAAATGGATGATAGCATGTTTTAAGGCTTGTGCTTTCACCACTCTTTTAGGATATTCCGTGTCGAGCTGGTAGATGGCTTCTTTCCATAGAGCTTTTTCAAATAAAACTTGACGCACTTTGCAGTTCGACCCATTGTAATGAACAAGAGGCTTTGGCTAATGGGCATCATTAGTTCCCTTGTTGCTCTTCAACATGTCCAGGCTAAGCCAGGAATAGAAAATGTTGTAAATTTGATGCAATGTGACGCAGAATGCGTTATACAGTAACTGATAAACATGATAAAATGTAGTACACAGTAGAATGCAAGATGAAACAACGGGTATTTTTCATAAAGTTCTCTGCATCTCTGCCACGTCTGGTGGTGATTCTAGATACCCAACAACTGGGTGGAACTTCCTTGGAAACATCATATTGTTACGATTGTTGAAAAAATACACTGGTATCTATCCGAAAACTTGAGAGAATCTTCACCTTCCTTTTAAAGAGTGGATTATCCACTCCGATGTTCGGATCTTCCATGACAACAAACTCATAGTTCATTCGTCCAAGTTGCCACAATGCCATAGATGATAAAGAAAAGCGTGAATACTCGCGATTCTGGTCTACTTGGAAAGAAATCTCCATAGCCCACCGTACTCCTGAGCAGCTGAGCAACGAGATTCAGCCAAAATAGAACTCACCAAAAAACAAGAAACACACCAAAACGTTGTAGGTTTGATGAGCAAAATCCGATCAACAAGACACTCTCATTATTTGTACTAATCCGATGTTTAACTATGTCAACTGCTTCGCAACAAATTGTCCATCAAGCACAGACCCGGTTTTGTCCAAACAAGGAGCATGCTGACCATCACAAAGTATACAGAATCCACTGGCCTGGGCAATGACACGTGGAACCAAGACTTATCACACGAATAGACTAATCTTCTATGGAGGAGTCTCATCGGCAGTGTTGGGAGGCAACAGCACCCCAGCAAAAAGATGCAAACAGCAAATGTACTAAATCAAACATTAAAATATGATCAGTCATTTTATTTCAACAACTAAACTCATCCAAATGACGTCACACCAAAAGAAATCCCATGAAATTTCAACAAATTCACATGAAATTTTGGATGTTCCTTCCCTCAAAGGCCACCGAGGAACGTCCAAGGCTCGGTACAATCTGGTTCTGGATCCACGACATCTTCGCACCTCAAGGTGGAAATGATTGAAGGATTGGATTTTTTGGATATGGAATCAGAATCAGAATTTTTGATTTCTGTAAAGCACATGGCCAAATACAAAGATGACATACTCCAACAAAACTGGAATTTGTGTTGATTGATTCATCCAAGTTGCGGTTTGGTTTCGACCTCGGTGTATCCACCAGCGTTGCAACAACACCAGAACAATGATGATGAACATCATCATCATCATCATCATCATCATCATCATCATCATCATCATCATCATCATCATCATCATCATCATCATCATCATCATCCATCATGACAGCATACCATCATCCACCATCCGTCATGACAGCATACCATGTTATCCTGATTGCTATGATGTTTGAATCTTTTAAGTTCACATCTATGAACGTTGTGCGCAACACCCTGGATTTGAATAGAGATCCATATCTGTCCCTCGTCGTTTTCACAAGCCTGACATGACGGCTGAAACATGTGCAAGTCTTAAAAATATTGCAACATTGTAAGAAACTCAAACATGAGTTAAATGGGCGGCATCACAGTGCATCAAGCTGCAATCAACAAGCCTAAAATATGTCAGCATGTGAAAAAATAGGATAGCACATCAAATATCATTAGCACAACACAATACACAGTTGTATAAATGTCTACCGTGCGCTAAACAACTTCATTCTATCAACCTGTCTTATCGATTCGCAGTGTGCCATACAACCCTCCCCCCAAACCCGTCAGCAAATTCGAGTACCAGCGCCAGGTAGCATTGCAATAGAAAAGGATTCCAACACCGAAATATGAAACCACATAAAAAGCGCACTGAAGCCAACCTAAAGTTCAGCTAAGAAAACTTCAAAAGACGCAGGTGACAATTTTGTTTTCCAAGAATTACAGCTTCAAAAGTGCAACAGACTGTGTCTTTCAAGCGTTGTTGGGAACATGTTCCGATCAAATTTTCTCAATCTGATCTGTCAAATCCGTTTAACTTCTAATAATCCTATCAAAACTCTGCTATCTGGAATTGGCAAACAGCAGTCCCACAAATTCAAACAGAACAAGCACGAAAGGGGTATTTTTTTATGAAAAAAAAACATACTTTACTAAGGACATCTAAGGACATTCACATAAAACTTCACTAAATATCTCACTCTTCGGGGATGATGTCTTGTGTCGCCCAGGAACGCTTCAACTCCACCTGGGCAAAGCATCAACATGATTCTTGCCGATGATTTTTTTTTTCAAACCCAGCCACCTTTCATACACACTTGACTAACAGATACTAACAGCAATTTCAAAATTGGCATTGAATCGTTAGTTAGTTTCGATCTTGAACTTGTTGCATATGTCTTCCAGAGGTAAACCATGTAATAATCTCTACACTCAAATGCAGTTTGTGGCAGGAAACGCAAGCATTACAAACCAAATCCCCCTTGCAACTGAGCTTTCTGCATACCATCCGGAACTTACCTGAGCGCAAAACATGTTGGAGGTGATTGATTTCCACCAAGGAATCTTGCATCGAAATGTCGTGTTTAGATCATGTGAGTACTTTCAGTGCATTTGAAGTTTCATATTGAAATATGTATTATGAATTATTATGAAATTTTGATGTCAGCACAGGCTTTTCCGTTCTTAACTTCTGATTCTGCAGCATTCCGGAAGGCGAAGTTGACTTGCCGCCACTTTAGCAGCAGTATTAGCAAATATTTGCTTCATCACCATCCAAAAGCTCATAAAGTTGCAAAATGTCTTCCAACACATCAAACACATCAAAGAATCATCAAATACATTCAAGTACCTCAGTGTTCAATACACTTCGATACTGAAACTTTGCCATGGAACAATGCCAGAAAGTGGATGCTGTCGGTCATGTTGCGGTTGTGCATGAGGTACCGCCAACTTGGTGTTGCAAGCATCGACAGGCCAACTTGGTGGGTATTTCTTGGAGAAACCTCAAATTCCTAGCAGCTGAGAGAAGTGTATTTGATTATTTAATGTATGATCATTTGCTTGGAAATGTCCACTGTTTTTTTCTCATCTTTGCATATATTGTGTGTGTTGGCTCGTTTTCCCTTAGTGATCCCAAGGCATAATCGTGCGTCTTCATGAGGGACTGATTCTAATTAAGATCTTTAAGATTTATAACCACGTATCACAACAGTCATCAAATATTCTCAACAATCATTGCTTCAGCATGGTATCCAAACCGCAGAGTCGCAGCATTGGCTTCCACGATAGGTCACTTTAGGTCACTAGGTTGCCGAACCGTTCGAGCGCCCTGACGTGCGCGACCCATGCCATTTCGGGTGGGCTTCCCAGCGGCTCAAAGGAACCGTGAAACACCGGGCGGCACTGGTTGACTCGGTTAGGGTGCTGGAAGTTAAACACTGATAGACTATAGCCTTGTATCTTCGTGATGTTTTTTACGCAGATGGAAAACCTTGTGATGTTTATGATTTCAATGGAATCCGTGTCTATTGTAGTTAGAAGTTCTCAATAATTTATAGTTGATGACTGAAGAATTGAACGGAATCACAACGAATAACTCGTGTTGTCAATGCCTTTGTCAATGCCTGATACTCGGTCAAAAAATTACACTGGTTACCAAACATTCCTGGTGGATGTCACCGCCAAATACTGAAGCCGAAATGCAGATTCAAAACGTTGAAAATTTATGAACATTTCAATTGATCACTTGCCAAGTCAAGCATTTCTTGCAACATTTGAAGCTCCAAAGCAAAACTGCAAAAACTGTTGTGACCATAGCTGTTTTCCTTTAAGCACCTGCTTTCATCTGTAGCCATCACTATATGCCACCTGAAGGCCGTTTCAAAGACACAGGTAGATGGTGGATTCGTGCAGCATCTCTAAGCTCAGATCACATGTTCAATTCATGAACTTTCAATTTCAAGACTTATACTTTTCCAAAATATACCTTCCCTGAAGCTAGCAAAGCTGCTCAAAAAGGTGCAGAAGATAGACATTTGATTCCTCCTGCAAATGGCTCCTTGTAGCTAAAAAAGTCTGAGGGGTGGCCCCAAGATACAGCACAAATATCAATAATTTCCGCTCAAATTTGGCAAGAAAACCCAATGCGAAATACAAAAACCACCAATCTGACTCTAAGATCAACTAGGCGTACCTCAAGGGAGACCCACATCTACCGCTGTTTTCTTCACGCGTAGTCGTCGCTTCACCTGTCAGAAAAAACAACAACTACAACAACGAACTTACGATAGAATCAACGGATGTTAAAATATCTCTGTCTAAGTGTTCTGGGCGGGTTTCTATCACATGTCGATTCCATTGACACGAAAA
The DNA here is from genome assembly GCA_000507305.1 of Breviolum minutum Mf 1.05b.01. Lineage (NCBI taxonomy): Eukaryota > Dinophyceae > Suessiales > Symbiodiniaceae > Breviolum > Breviolum minutum. Next base: position 53,095 of record DF242181.1, on the reverse strand, counting down.
CGATCCCCACCTTCGACTTCAATGTCTGCAATGTTTGCCGTAGATTCCTGATCAAAAAAAGGAGGAAACAAGGAAAAACATGAAGTATCATGAAATAGTTGGCTTCAGTGTGGTTGTCTCTTGATATCTGGTTTTACATGTTGAGTTCTGGTGATTTGAATGTATATATAGAATATATTGATATATTGAAATGTTTTAATATAACAAGATACATGTTTTCATGAAGCGTGACACTGTTGACCTATTCCTGGCGTGGCAACAACTGAAAGAGCATGCTGCACCGAACTGGTGCAAACATCAGTGAAATAAATCGTATAAACCTGCAAACGTTCAACTCTTCTCAAATTCAAACAACAATGACCGGCAAAATGCAGAGTATATCACCGACTCGATGGATCCACCAGGTTGCTGACAAGTTGATCGGTGCGGCACTGGGTCGTGCTATGATCTCTGTCAGGTTCGTTGGTGTCGACCTTTGTTCGGCCGCCACGAGGCCATTGGGGTGAAGACCATGATTTCTTATTCTCCAACTATCTACAGTTATTTTGACATATAGTATTTGTATAGTAGATCTATGATAAATCCATGATTTGCTTTATTTTGAAATAGAAGTTCTGTGCTTCTTAGCCTCTTGACCTTTAAAAGATCTGTCTGAAATCTTCAACTTGTCACAATTTTCGGAAGATCCATCCCAACTTGACAAGGTCCCAACACACCACTTACCAAACAGGTCACCTGCGAAGCCAGGTTGGACAACATACATCTGTTTTAACCAGTTGATGTGATGAAAACATTGCTTGTATTTTGAACACGTTGATTGTAATGGCCAGATTCTGTCCATACTTTGAGCCATTTACAGAACTGATGTCCGATTTCTTCAGCAAAAGCTGGACATCACTCCCCGTTGCTTGGTTCAACTTCCGCCTGGGGCACTGCATAAAGCATGTTGCCCTTGTAAGCACATTCACCTGAAAGTTGTCACAGGTTTTCTCTATCTTGGCAAATGGTTGGATCTTGGGAAGGTTCAATAAGCAAATGGTCCATTCAGTAGCCTTGGCAGCCTCTCCAATCGAACGCAGCAAAAATCTCTTGATTACTCACTTATTCCTGATTCATTCCTGATTCAACCTGGATCCTGTTCTACATAATCTTGGACACAAAAATGTACAAAACTGAGATCACCCACTCTTGTTGACCTCCGTTGAGATCTTGGCAACGACTTGTAGAGATCTGTTTGTCAGCAAATGCTGAATGTCAATTTCGTGTACCTTAGGCAACCAAAGACGGGAAACCATCCGAAAGGCAAGCCATAGCAACCCTGACAGATGAACAGTCAATCTGTCAGTTCGATAAAGTTTATACACTCGGAATCCAATCACCTCGTCGTGCTTAAGAATGTGACATTGAACTCTAAACCAAGCGTAACAATCATATCAGTCCTAGTTATAACAATCATCGAATCATACTCTGACAATATGATTGAAATTACAAGGCTCAGTCATTAATCAACAATATGTGCATGCCCAAAAAGTCCTCGCAAACATCCCTTTCAGGAGGCATCTGTGCCAGCTGGGCCGGGACACGCAGTCAAAGAGTGAAGTGAGATTGTCTGCCTGGTCCGAGAGATGCTTGGGGTGCCTATCTTCAGTCATCAAATCTATCATATCACATCTCGTTCATAATTTATTCTTATCCACCTCAACACTACCAAATATTTATGCGGTATAATTACATATCGTCGTATATGTTATACCAAATCTTCTGGAACATAGAGCTAAAAAAGAAATATCGACATATCAACTCCTGAAGATGGACAACAAGTTCAGGGGACGTCCTCGTGGAGACATGGAACTCCAAAAAAATCTCACATAGCAACGCTAACAACCTGTGGAAACTCGTGAGATTTGAAGCTTCAAATGAAAAATGACCATTTTTGGTCACAAGTTGTTGTGTTTTTTAACATAGTAAAGGCCATGTATCTGGTGTTGTTTTCATTGTTGCGCTTCATGTCGGTTTCCAATCCCAACGTCATTTCATGTCATTTCTGTGCCTCAGCACAGCTGGAAGAAGGTGGTTGACAATTCAAACTCACCAGGTGGTCATTCACCGTAATAAATTCCTTGGTGAAAAAGAAACCAACCCGTTTTTTTTGGGGCATCATGACATGGTGACAATGGCTGGAGGTGAAGTCAACATCTGTTCCACAATTAGAGAGTCTTAGGTCAAGACACGGCATATTATGACATTCTAAGAATCGAAAAATGAACAAAACACGATAAAACATGATATTAAAACATTTTTATGATTTAATGTGAGTTTTCCCCAACGTTGATCTTGGCATCAAGGTGCATAATATAAGTTCCGCTACGTTTAAAACCTGGGCCAAGACACTACGACTTTGTTCACACCAAAGTCTGTGGGCTTCACCTAGAGCAGCATGTACACTTTCGGTCAAGTGAAATTTTGAGACCTCCTGTTCCTGCTTCTCAACAACAACAACAACAACAACAACAACAACAACAACAACAACAACAACAACAACAACAACAACAACATCCATCATTGGTCCATCATCATCACTCTCATCATCACTCTCATCATTACTCATGAATCATCATTGTAATTGTCATTGTTTCATCTCCCAATCGGACTGGCGGTGCACCTTCACACTGAGCTTGCAATTTTGGAGATCGCCCTCCTGGGTGAAAGATCTGCAGGGTTCCACTTGAGACACGCTTCTGTTGTTTCACATCTCAGGTCCCAAGTGCCTTTTCAAGACTATTGTATCATGATTTCGGACGTTGAAAAAACCTCCAGAAAACAGGCACAGCGTCAAATTCCGCTGTCCTGACTGAGACTCAACTGGGTTGTGGCGTTACAGCCACCAGCTTTGCACGCCAGAGTGCTGTTCACCGCCTTGGGATCGACGATATACCAACAGTGGCAAAGCTCAGGAAGGATCGATGATCATTGCTTTTCAGAGGTTTTCGCATCAACTTGTTATTTCTTTTCCTGATACTGCCATTTATCATGAATTTAAAAAAAATCATGTTCCAATCCACAATCAAAATAGATCAACCCCCAAAAAGTGAGCAACTTTTCCCATCAAGTTGGCTAAACTCCCACAGCCTGCTGCGCATATCCCTCGTTCAAAAGCATGGTCGGATTGCCAGGATATGGCGACTGGCAGAGGCCAACGAAACACTCGACAAATCAACAGGTCAGTCTTGAAGGATCTGTTTTTGGGGGGCCAAAGCTTTGGAATATTGTATATGCGGTATATGTATCATAGCAAATAATCAATGATCATAAGCATGAACACCATAGAAATAATCTTTACTTTTATATGCTACATGATCCATCATTATCCTATCCTTTATTCAGTTGCTCTTTGGGATGTGTTTCAAAGATTCAAGTGAACAAAATCCTAATTTTGAGGGTCCAAACCTGAGGCCCTCAAATCACTAGTATCCTATGGATCTTCAATGGCATTACCAAACAAAGCACCAGGTTTTGTAAGACTTTTAGCTCATGGGAGTTCTGGAATTGAGAACTGCACATTGCCTTTTCAGGATGGAAAAGCACCAGCCCCAAAATTTGCTGATGGAAAAATGGAAAGTGTTTCACTGTCGCTGAACCTTTGCAGGTCTTCCGAAGTGAACTACGATCGACTCGTTTACTTGGTCGACAAATTAATGTTTTTGCCAATGTTGCAGGTTGTTGGGCAGACTTCTGGGTACATTTCTGGACTATGCAGCAAAACTTTGCCAAGATCATACTTTCTCAATGCTTCACACCTGCAGCCTGCGACCAATAAATCACACACTGGATACTTGTTGACTCTTCACACCCAGGTGACGTCGTCGAGTTGTCGATTTCAAGCAAGTCACCATAAAAATATCCATGGAACATCATCGATCAACAATGCTCAGCGGGGATATGTGGATATTGTATCGGAATGTCATAATGTCATTGTCTCCAAAAATTTGTACCAATCCTGAGTTGAAGCCACCACCAACTTTAAGATGCTGCATCCATTTTTTTTCCACAAATGATCACGCAATTCTGGTGGTTAAAAAAAAAAACAAAAGTCCCATGATCCGTTGGTTTCGGCCATTTCCGTTGAGTTCTGAATGTTGGTTTTTCGGTGTTTGGCTAACCTTCCCATTCAAACATCACCCATCACCCATTCACATTCGCCTTGCCTTGGGCCGTCCATAGGCATCGTACTGATTGACAGATGCATCAAACCTGTCAGGTGTTGCTGGAGGTATGTAGTGATGTTCCTGCGAATGTACAAACGCAAAGTCGATCATGAATGTAGCAAGTTTTTCATCCTGCATATTGAACGAATGCAGCTAAAGGTCAACATTAGTCAAATGACTCCTGGCTAGTCAAACAAGAACAAAACTAAGTTGCAAACGTTACCAGCAGTACTGAAGGTTATTCTCACTACCACAAGGAGGTCACTTTACTAAGCCCGCGACCAGTTTGCTTGTTTCTTGGCTGCACCCTTCAAAAGGTGCAACAAATCTCCACCCTTAGCAATGACACGTTCGCTGCAGCGTCAAATGATGGTGTCTGGTATGCATATTACACCGGGTTGTATGTGTGTGTGTATAGCGTAACAAATGAAGGGTTGCATAAAGGGTAGTAAACCCGTAACCCGGAAAACAATGCGTGATCGCTTTGAATATACACACAAAGCAATGTATTAATGATAAAGATCTGATAAACAAATGTATGGTTATAGTTATAGTCTTATCATGTCATAAATGATCATATTCCACCTGAAGCCGCCTAAAATGATGTTGGACATGACATGAGGTTGATTCATGGAGATGGGATTCAGATTTGTTGGCAAATTTGATCAAATTGGACCAACTGGTTTTGAATTCCCGAAGCTAGATGGCTTGGTGAGACATTGAAGACCAGGTGACCGTACCGTAGTCTTTTGCAATGCTGCTTGCTCAGCATAGTGCTTTGGAAACTGATAGGAGTCAATCCATTCACCTCAACTGGAAACTCATCACTCCAAAATCAACCCCAAAACCACTGAAGCCATACCCACCTGCATCATTTTGATACCATGTACCCGTCTGCTGGGCATGGCCATAGGGACCATTCTTTGGTTCTGGAAGCGTTTGATACGCCTGTTTTGAACCTGCTGATGGCAGGGTCGCAAACCTTGGTGCAATTGAAGTAAAAATCATCGAATTCACCGTGTCACCAGCAGTGTTGTTTTTTTTGGTGTCTAGGGATCCCAACCATTCAGGAGACACCTGGGATTTTTGACAGAGTCGTGAAGATTCTTTCAGTTCGGTCTGTCATGGTTCAAGTTGTCACCGAGCTTCGTGTCTTTTCACTCTCACACGGACTCAGGTTTCAGTTTGTCAGGAGAAACATGCCGGAAACGACCGTTAAAACATCAAATGTCACAAGCGACTACAAACAAACTGCAGGTGCAAACCAACAGACATCAACATACATTGCCATTAATCTATTTTAGGTATTAAACGAGGGACTCTGGCCCATTTTGTTCAATACGTATTAGACAAGACTCTCTGTTTAATAGGTATTAAACGGACAATAATGTCTGAATTAAATGGGCAATATGGTATTAAACAGGGTATTAAACGATGGGGTATTAAGCGGAAGGAATCCCTCTGTTTAATAGGGTATTAAACGGGGTATTAAACACAGGTGCTTTCGGCAATGTTAAATAGCCTTAATAAAAAATCGTACCCACATCAAAAATACATCAAACGTGTCAAACATCCAAAACAACAATCCTTCCAAAGCAACTGACCACCGGGCTCACATGCAACAGCAGCTGAAATGAGATAACAAGAGTACGTATTCTGGCTGGCTTCCGGCATGATGGAAAAAACAACTGCCCCAAACAGGTCGCCAGGCTCCTCAACAAAAAACAAGATATGACTGTGGCATGGTTTCGCTGCGCAAGGCCAACATAATATATAGTCAATTCTCTCAACTATACTTAATCGATTGGAGCCTGGCACTCTAGCGCTGCTGGGCAGACATCAGATACCAGTACCATATCTTCGAAAGACATGAAATGAGTAAAAATTAGATGTCACAACTGGGCGAAAATCATGGACACTAGTTGAAACATGATAGAACAGTGAATTAATTCTAATAATTTGTTAGCAATTGCAAGTGCCACTGTGCGGGTTTTGGGAAACAAGGATTTTCACTCCAGAAAATCAAAGAAAGTCTTGGTTCAGTTGTGACATGGTTGCTCAATGCTACACTGGTACGATCCGGCTACGTTTTCAAGAAATGCAAAGCAAAGCAGGTTGGATCATGCATCTATCAGAAGTGTTTGAATATCATAGGATGCTTTGAACATGTAAAACAAAAACACACAAAAACTGTGATAAACGATGGAACATGACCGCCTTGAAAATGCTGCAAATGTACGGAATGCAATGGAAAGTCTTCGACGCTCGCGTCCATTGATGGACGATTTCAAACATTGTTCATTATGTCGTTGAATTTACCCGAACACAAATCCACTTCATTTAACCTTTTTACCGCCTACTAGCCCGTAAAGATAATCATCCAGCAGGAATTTTCCAATGGACTGTTCCTTGGAACACTTCGATGTACACTGTAAACAAGTCATTACAAATCTCCCTCTTCTATCCTTTTCTATTTTCTTATCATGTCATTCTCATGTCTTGTTGATTCTGGAATGTGAACAGTCCCAGGGCCCAACTTTAACATCCGTAAATACATCAAGTTAGCCTCGGTGCCACATTAGAACACTTTGGAAGGCTTTTAGAACTCAATCATCACCATGTTTGATGAAGCACGAACCTCACTCTCAAGCTTTGCATGTTCTTTTTGAAATACGGAGACTTGAATTTGACAGTCCGAGTCTCCTTTACGTGTTTGCGGTGCAACTGATTTGCGCACCACAGGGCCACAGGAATTCCAAGGGACTACAGATGGAAGCCAAAAGATATCAAGATACGTCAATACATGTCAAACATTCAAGGCAACTGACACACTTCTCTGAGAAAATGGATGAAATTGCCACGATTCCAAAATGCCAACGGGGCTCGTGTCACGTGTAACAAGAGATAACAAGAGTACGTTCTCTGGCTGGCTTCCGGGATGGAAAAAACAACTGCCCCAAACAAGTCGCCAGGCTCCTCAACAAAAAACAAGATATGACTGTGGCATGGTTTCGCTGCCGAAGGCCAACATAATATGTAGTCAATTCTCTCAACTATACTCAATCGATTGGAGCCTGGCACTCTAGCGCTGCTGGGCAGACATCAGATACCAGTACCATATCTTCGAAAGACATGAAATGAGTAAAAATTAGATGTCACAACTGGGCGAGAAGAATGGAAAATAGATAAAAACATGATAGAACAGTTAATTGATGTTAAGTGTTAACAGTTTGTTGACAATTGCAAGTGCCACTGTGCGGGTTTTGGGAAACAAGGATTTTCACTCCAGAAAATCAAAGAAAGTCTTGGTTCAGTTGTGACATGGTTGCTCAATGCTACACTGGTACGATCCGGCTACGTNACTTCTTGGAGAAATTCAATGAAGTTGACTCGATTCAAGATGCCAACGGGGATGCGTTAAGATGAGATCACAAAAGTACATTCGCTGGCTGGCTTCTGGCATCATCGAAAAAAAAATACTCGCCCAAAGAGGCCTACAGGCTCCTCAACACACAAACAAGTGGCATGGTTTCGCTGCGCAAGGCACGACATGATGTAAACTTCTTCTCGGTTATGAACAATTTTCTCAACTATATTCAATCCATTGGAGCCTGACACTCTAGCGCCGCTGGGCATACATCAAGTCCCTAGCGCCGCTGGGATTCTGGAATGTGAACAGTCCCAGGGCCCAACTTTAACGTCCGTAAATACATCAAGTTAGCCTCGGTGCCACATTCGAACACTTTGGAAGACTTTTAGAACTCAATCATCACCATGTTTGATGAAGCACGAACCTCACTCTCAAGCTTTGCATGTTCTTTTCAAAGACTGGAGATCGACTTAAACTCATTTGCGCAAAGGGTCCATTGGCCCGTCAACCTGTTTTGTCCTCGTAAGACCACTTTCTTCCCGAGTACTTGGCAAAGCAGGCGGATCTGGCTTACCATCGTGAAACACCACGACCACTGGGTCTTGGACAGGAATGGCCGGCAAAGGGCTATGAATGTAGGAGCCCCTCATCGATTGCAACAACTTGCCATTTGGCGGTTCCAAATTTAAAGCCTTGATCATCTCCATGGCGTCCATTCCGTTGGACTAGGTTCTGTCCAAGACTTCCCTCACTCAAAGAATTTGAGCTCAAACATCTGAAGTAATTCAAGTCAAAGTTCCATGCTCGACGTCAAAGCAGGCCAAAGAACTTCAAAGATGGAACTACCAGGACTGACTATTGACGAGACAACTGGGGCAATGGTCTCAGAGTCATTAAGATTCAATTCCTTCAGTTCGGTCTGTCAAGTTGTCACCCAGTTTCCACCCAGACTTTCCTCTCTTTTCACTGTCACACTTTCAGGCTTCAGTTTGTCACGTAAAAGATGCCGAAAATGATCGGCAAGCATCACATGTCACAAGTGAAAACGCACAACTACGGATGCCACCCAAAAGACATCAACGTACATCAATGATACATCGAACATGGCTGTAACAAGACTTAACAAGAGATGACAAGAGTACGTTCTCTGGCTGGCTTCCGGCATGGAAAAAACAACTGCCCCAAACAGGTCGCCAGGCTCCTCAACAAAAAACAAGATGTGGCATGGTTTCGCTGCGCAAGGACAACATAATATATAGTCAATTCTCTCAACTATACTCAATCGATTGGAGCCTGGCACTCTAGCGCTGCTGGGCAGACATCAGATACCATGTCAATGTGAGCATATCGCAGGCTGCAATCTGCTTCGAAAGACATGAAATAAGTAAAAATCAGATGTCACAACTGGGGCGAAAAGAATTGAAAATGGAAAAACATGATAAAACAGTTAATTGATCTTAATAGTTTATCAACACTTGCAAGGGCCGGGAATCAGGGAATTTCACTCCAGAAATTCATGGAAATTGTTGGTCCAGTTGTGACATGTTTGCTCAATGCTACACTGGTAAGCTCCGGCTACGTTTTCAAGAAATGCAAAGCAAGGCAGGTTACATCTAATTATAAGGAGTGTTTGGATATCATAGTATGTTTTGAATTTGTAAAACATATACTATGATAAACTACGTATGATAAACAATGGAAAGTCTTCCACGCTCGAGTCCATCGATGGACGATGTCAAACAGTGTTCATTTGTCGTGGAATTTACCCGGGGCATCCACTTCATTTAAGCTTTTTACCTTTTTCTAGCCCGTAAAGATAATCATCATGCCAAGTATTTTCCAATGCACTATTGCTTGCAAAAAACATGATGTACACGGTATACAAATCATTACAAATCTCCCTGTTCTATCCTTTTCCATTCTGTTTTTCTGTCAGTGTCATTTTTGCTTCTGGAATGTGAGCAGTCCCAGGAACCAACTTTAATGTAATAACACCAAATTAGACGCGGTGCCACATTCGAACACTTCGGAAGACTTTTACAACTCAACCATCACCACGATTGATGAACAAGGAACCTCACTCTCAAGCTTTGCATGTTCTTTTCAAAGACTGGAGACTTACCCGAATTTAGCGGTCCAACACGACAGGGCCACGGGGCCATGGGGACCACAAACAAACTACAGATGCAAGCCAATAGACATGAAAAGACATCAATACATCAATACATGTCAAACATGTCAAACATCCAAGAAAACTACTGTTTCCAAGGCAACTGACACACTTCTTGGAGAAATTCAATGAAGTTGACTCGATTCAAGATGCCAACGGGGATGCGTTAAGATGAGATCACAAAAGTACATTCGCTGGCTGGCTTCTGGCATCATCGAAAAAAAAATACTCGCCCAAAGAGGCCTACAGGCTCCTCAACACACAAACAAGTGGCATGGTTTCGCTGCGCAAGGCACGACATGATGTAAACTTCTTCTCGGTTATGAACAATTTTCTCAACTATATTCAATCCATTGGAGCCTGACACTCTAGCGCCGCTGGGCATACATCAAGTCCCTAGCGCCGCTGGGATTCTGGAATGTGAACAGTCCCAGGGCCCAACTTTAACGTCCGTAAATACATCAAGTTAGCCTCGGTGCCACATTCGAACACTTTGGAAGACTTTTAGAACTCAATCATCACCATGTTTGATGAACCACGAACCTCACTCTCAAGCTTTGCATGTTCTTTTCAAAGACTGGAGATCGACTTAAACTCATTTGCGCAAAGGGTCCATTGGCCCGTCAACCTGTTTTGTCCTCGTAAGACCACTTTCTTCCTGGGTACTTGGCAAAGCAGGCGGATCCGGCTGACCATCGTGAAACACCACGACGACTTGGTCTTGGACAGGAATGGCCGGCAAAGGGCTATGAATGTAGGAGCCCCTCATCGATTGCAACAACTTGCCATTTGGCGGTTCCAAATTTAAAGCCTTGATCATCTCCATGGCGTCCATTCCGTTGGACTAGGTTCTGTCCAAGACTTCCCTCACTCAAAGGATTTGAGCTCAAACATCTGAAGTAATTCAAGTCAAAGTTCCATGCTCGACGTCAAAGCAGGCCAAAGACCTTCAAACATGGAAATATCAGAATTGACCCTAATCGATGAAACTATTGCTTCTTCAAAAGCAAATAGAATGAACAATGGCAACGCGGCAACTCAGCCTCTTTGGGATCAAAAGGGTCGGATACAGAGGGCTGATAACCTGAACACCGCACCAACCACCACATCACACGATACCATCAGACCGGTGTTTTTTGAGATGTTGAGTTGAAAACAAACACATCAGTAGCTTTAAACTTAAACAAACAATTCAACAAATCGAAATTGATTGGAATTAATCAACAAAATCCTCGGTACATCATATCATTGGGGGCATCTTGTTCTGGTGAAAAATGATAGCATGTACCAAAAGCAATGAGGAAATATTTACGTCACAACGTGAAAATATACAAGTGATCAAGTGGGTCATGATATATGGTACCCGCTACCTTTCTACCAAAACAAATGCAACTTCCGTTTGTTGCTAAGGCTTCTGGCCATCTACGTAGTTATGGAAAGGGTTGTCCTCCAGGCACAACGAAAAGGTGGGAAAACTTCCCGACTTTCTTTTTTATTCCAAAGTTTTTCCATTGATTTGCCAACTTTAACTGCTGTTCAACATTCGATGTTCAATTCAGTCTTAAAAGGCTTGAAGAAAATCTAAACATTCAAAAAAACATTCAAAAAATCATTCAAAAAAATCTCATGCCTTTCTGCAGAATCAAAAATAAAACTCCAATGATGAAAGGATTTTGAGTAGGACCTTTGCCCTGCCCACAGCCCGCGTCCGGCGAGCGAGACATCTGCGCCCCATCGTAATCCCAGGTGGATTCGCCGCTCTGAAACCTCAGAGTTGGAGGAGGTTTTTTTTTCGGAGGAATTTTTGGGGAGGTATTTTGTCTCCCAAAAAAACAGGGAGGAGCCACCTAAATATCACCAAATATTGTTTGTTGATTGGTTGTTTCTGAAAATTTGTTTGTTGATGTTTCTTAAAAAATTGTGTTTTAAAGAACTGCAAAGTGTTCGAGATGTTCCAACAAAGTGAAATTGTCGAGTTCACGTTTGTAAAAAAACATATAAGCACTATCCCGCGAGCTTTGTGCATTTTTAACCATCTCGCCTGAAGGACTAGCTACTTTGGCAGTCGCTTCTCCGTCATTGTTGGACGTGCACCAAAGTTGGAGGCATCATACGGCACTGACATGTATATATTTATCGTGAAATTTACTAACATTCAAAGCTGTAAAAACACAAATCGAACATGTATAGCTCTACAGATTAAGAGTTCATTCTTCCAACTTCGGGCACAGAACTGCCATCAGGATCCTTGAGCTTTTGGCCCAGGTAACTTGCGACCACCCGATTTCAGCAACTCTGGCTCACCCGTCTCATCCGTTTCATCCATCTCCACCCTTGAAAGCAGCTGAAGCGTGGTGGATGGTCATGTTGTATATAAAACTTGAGGCTAAGATATATCAATTCACAAATATCACTTTGGCCTTGTTATTTCCAGGCTCAAACAGCCTGTTCCGAATCCGGCCAATGATAGTAATGATGTTTTTACCGTACTTCGAAATGCTTTTTCCTCATCTAGCCAACCCGACGGCCTTAAGAATTGCATTTCCACCTCCAACTCACCATGCCTTAAATGTCATGCGAAACAAAACAATGCCAAGAAATTCATGAGCAGTGTTGGAAAAACCCAATACAACCCATGATTTTCACCTATTTTTTGTACATGGAGTACAGTCAGAATTTGCGGTTCACAGAAAGATCGGCAACAAAATGGGTGTGTCCCCTTTCGTTTTGCATTGTTTTGTCATCATCAATATGGGACAGTTTTCAGTATCGCTTTTTTGTGAGTTCCCAATCCTTTTGCATGGTTTGGTGCAATGGGAATGATGAAACGTCTACTTACATGAACGCAAATACTGAACAGACCTCACATACATGCCCCTTTTGCTTTTGCTGTGGGGTCTCTTCCTCTTCCATATATGTTTGCAAGGGATTTGCTTTTGTCAAAGTACCCCAGAACAACTCCTTTTTAAGTGTTCAAAATTCCAATGTGGCCTATAGTCCACCATCAAATTCCAGGATTACCACAATGCTTACTGATAGCCAATCCCCATTAACCTGTCCGGATTCACCTGTTCCGGAGGGGGTACATCCTCAGTCCTTGATGTTGTCCCCAACACCCAAGACCCCTACAAAAGACATGGATCCATTCACAGTTGACAAGAACATTGCACATCCACATTCACAAACGACAACATCATCAGCCAGTGTTTTTTGGGTCACTATGGTAGTACTGTTTGGTCAAAATCCTGCACCATATGGGAGGGATACATGTTACCATTTGCAACTTTGTTCACATGTTTGAAACAACTACCAACCTTACGGACCTTACGTGCGTCTTTTTCTGGCAGGAC
>DF242181.1:17500-35000 GCA_000507305.1 Breviolum minutum Mf 1.05b.01 | reverse complement strand
TACCGGAATATTGTTTGAAATTGCCAAGGTCCCACATGTTTGATCGATTGATTGGAGGGAATCCAAGAATATCCAAGGGACTGAAATTTGCATTGGACAGTCTTTGCAGCGAATCTTCCAACATGGCTAGAGTGTCTGCCATACTCCTGATGGTCGCGCAACATTGCGGCTGGGACAACCACCACAGGCATGAAACTCTCAAGTCACACTATTCATCCAAAACAACATCCGGCACGGGCTGTGTTGGTCCCTATACCTATCCACTTGCTCACAAGGTTCAGTATGTATCATCAGTATATCCAACATACAAGTAGTGTAGCCTGTAGACTCTACCTTGCACATAAAACCACGGAAATCATGAACATTTCCACTGTAAACTTGGAGCTCCAAAATGGCAAAAACAAAAACTCTTCACAAGGAAACAAACAGCAACTCCTCTGAGGAGCCACAGGTAAATCTGATGCCGTATAGCCACCTGCAGCTTCCACCTCAGCCTGTCATGTAAGATGGCGGGATGAATCTGTGTACCAGGAAATCCAATCTTGGTGCAAAAACTTGAAGCCAACATAGGAATGATGAAAGATATGTACTAACTAACATTCTATACATTTATACTTAATATACCATATATTGCAATATATCTATCCGTGTTTTTAAGAGTACAAAATGTATGATATGTGATCTCTAAACAATAACTTGTATCCTATCTATATCGTTTTTCAGAAAAGGACTCATCACCCTCCATGGTGATGAGATGACAAATTCTGCCCTACCAGTGCCCTGCCTGAGCGACATCTGACTTAGCTGCAGCTGCAGCCACCTAAGGTCAGAAATGGCTGCATCGTCATCTTTGTACAATTCTAGAACCCAGAAAATTTTGTCCAATGGTTCATGTTCGAACTGCTAGATTTTTCTGACTCAAAACATTCATGTTTTGTTTTGGATGGCAGCGCTTGTAAGAATAATAGCAAAACATTGCAAATAATTAAAGATAAAATAATGCAAGTAAGTAATAAGTATAGATAAATACAGTATAAACGACGATGTCATTGAACATCAGAGTGCTCCTTTCTCAATCAGTTCGCAACAAAGCCTCCAGTAAACTTAACTTTTTTGGATACTTTGTCAACAATGTGGGACCAACATAGGAATGAAGATGTTGTATTAATTACAGAACAAATGAAATCAAAGAACTCCAAGGAAAAATACACACACATCATCGCTCCTGTGATTTTCCCCAAAAGCCTGATGAAGTCGACGAGGAAAGTATATTCAACTGACTATTCGACGATTTTTGAAAACAAGAATCACAAGATTAAAAAAAAAAAAACACGCAATAAATTCAGAAGTGCAAAGGGGACGTCCAAAAACCAAATGGTCCCAACTTTTGTGCCATTGAAAACTGGGATGAGGAAATGAGGACCGGCTCAACGAGTCGAAATCTCACCTTGGCCATCTCTTCTGGCCAATCTTTCCTGTGCCGAGGCACAGGATTGAATGGTCAAGTCTAATCTACCGACCTGGATGTGATGCTGTGTAAATAACTATTAGATACAGTACTATGATACTGCTACTGCATTTCTACACAAATTACGACATTTGTAGTATTACCAGAATACTGAACCTATGTGTTGTAGACTCGTGAAAAACGTGTTGCGCCAATTCAGAATCGTATACAATCCCGGGCAATGTCTGGTCAAAGATTGATTTCCCGTTTTCCTAAGCCACCCTGATACCGAGAGTTGAACAACTCAAAACCACAGCTTGATGCAACGCAATGCCTACATGAATTGTGAAGGGTGATTCAGGATACCGATTCTACTTGGGGTGAGAAAAAGCCGCGTGGACAGGGGTAAACAGATCTGCATCCAACAAAACGAGTCATGTGGTCATACTATATGCAGTCTTACAAGTAACGAGTACTTGACCTTGATAAGAATGCAGCATGCAATAGATATCCATTTCCGGACGACCATGGATTGATTCGATTTCGTCACCTGACAGCTGCCCAACCAGGCTGTTGTAGAAGGAGTTCTAAAAGGCTGATGACCTCAACGAAAACAACGGGCGGGATGTTGGAGATTTGCATGAAGGATGGAGGGAAAAAGCGTTTCAATTTCAATCTTTGTCTCTTTTAAGAGTCATTTTTTCAGGATTTGGAAAATGATTTGACAGTCTTCGAGTCTTCATGGATGCATGATGATAATCATGGTCCTGAACTGAAAAAGCAAGGCTTCTAAATGAAACAAACGATCCCAACCTGACGATGGTAGAGTTTTTTTTCTTCGTAGAACTCCACCAGGAATTGCAACACCTCATCCTTGCGCAAATCTCCCAAAATCTCCCAACAAAATCTCCCGTTTGAATCACCTGTTTAAGGTTGTTTTTTACTCGAATTTTCTTCCCCTTAAAAAAAAGGTGAACCCAATAATACCCACCATCCACTGAAGAAACCTATGTGAATTTTCGGCTCCCCCATCGCACCTTGGCCTCCCATCGTTTCAAGGTATCATTCTGGGTCTTGGGCACACTGCGCCGCAGCAGTGTGAAGACCTCCACCTTTGCTTCACTTGAAAGGCCACCTTTCACGGCCTGAAACAAAAACAAATCAGAATCGTCAATGGATATTGATCTAACAGCATACTTCATATTATTTCCATATTTGCATCTACTGTAACTCATGTGAATTTTGAACCTTGTAATATGTCTTGACTATTAGTTCACTATGCTACCAGTCTGTTGATGTATTTTGCCGATACATTTCATGAATTACATCAATGCTTCCTGTTGTTTCTGTCACCTCCCTGGTCCCTGTTTTTTTTTCTGCCTTTTGTAGGGCAGACTCCAAAGTCTCATCCATGTTTCGCAGGCTCACGTGGGAAAGAAGCGGGAAAACATGGCAGCGGTTTGCATCAAATTTCGGTGCCTTCAAAGCATAAAACTGAGAACCTTTTGGAGCCTTTTTTGTGGAAACTAATATGAAACTATTCCAGCCATGTTCACATGGCAAAGCACTCAGTCCAGGTTTGACAAGTCATCTCGAGTTGTCATTTTGAACGAAAGGAAAACATCAATAATTTATTCCTTACGACATGCCCGCTTTGCGATTGGAAGATGCTGAGTGGCGAAGTGGCATCAGACATGACAAAGCTTCCAAGATTGATTGCAAGTTGATGTTATCCTGAAGCTTTCAGACGGCCTTTCATGTCTTATACTCTCCATGTCTCCCTGTCTTAAATTGGTTCAATGTACCTTCCTGTAATTTTAGGCACATCTGCAACAGTTGGATTTTCCATTGCCATGTTTTGCTGAAGATGTCAAGGATCGAAATCACTACAAGTTGAGTTTGCCACGAATCGAAGAATGACCTGTGCAAAACAATCGTTGCGTTGCAACATTTCCAGCTGATGCTATGGCAGGTTTGGAGCGGACCATGATTGAGATTCAATGTTGAGAATCCATAGGACCAATTTAAATCAATTCAATCCATACCGTGGTGTTTGTGCATTCGCATATCGCCAAGTCACGCATCGTTCCAGCGTTTGGCATCACGAACCTCTCAAGCATGACATCCCACCAGAAATTACAGGAAATCGTTGCCACATGTTGTGTTGACACTGTTTCTTATCAAGGACAATCGTGAAAGGATTATCTTAAAGGTGTGTGATGCTCCCCAATGCCAGGACCTTCAAGTCATCTTGGATTTTGCTCCCAGCCAAAATCACGAAAAAAAACATACATCTTTGCTCACTGAAGAAAGGGGCCGTGTAACTTTTCAACACAACTTCTAGGAGAAGTACAATGATGTGAGTGAATCAGGCTGTTATAAAGCCAAACTCCCCTCTAAATCATGACAACATGTCCTTTCCCTCTCAAGTCTGATTTTTTATTTGTACGCTGAGAATGTTGAGATTGTTCGTGTCGTTTGTGTTAATATACGCAAATAAGGAAGCAAATTATATCATTTTACCGTATAAACCACAAATATATGTGTGTGTGTTACTGTGTTTATAACATTATTATCTCACGGGAAAATCTTTGAAACCCAAATGCAGTAAACACGAATTTAAAAGACATCAACGACTCGGTGACCTCCCGTTGCTCAGCGATACCCAGCGCCCCCAGCAGAGCGGAGAGGAGACGCCGCATGGCGGCGTCCTGGCAAGCAACGTCACGTTACGGGCATGCCATGAAGGCCGTTACTTGGGATAAAAAACGTCAACGAACCTCACCATCGGAGGTTAAAACACGAGCCCAAGCCTGGTTCACTCTCGGATCTAGCTCGAGAACGAGCTGCCGACTAAGCCCAAAGATGGCATCCAAATGCGTCCATAACTCATCCATTTGGTGAAGCATCGTGGGAATTGAAACCCATGATCCAGATTCCACTGTGGTGAGATCTGTCCAAAGAATCCACAGTTGCCAAGTAAGGACTGTCAAGACAAATCATGACTTTTGCAAAGTGTATGGGAAAATTGGAGATGAGTCTAGAAAGTGAGGCAGTCTTTGCCGTTCATCCCTTCTGCATTCAACCAACATGCTCCTCTTATTGATGATCTTCAAAATTGTCGGAGAGAGTGTGCATCCAGTCACAGCCAATTCACCATTAATCTTTCTTCACCCGAATTCAGTATGAATCGAGTTGAATTTGGGTATATACAATATATGAATCCTATATGAATTTAAATGAAAATCATTCCAAAGAGTTCATCACACAATTCCCCCACTTCCACCGCAGCCCTGGGATTTTCTCGTTTTTTAATGTGTCTTTGATTGACTGGTCGATTCGCTGATCGGCTTTCCATCCCAGAGATGCAGTGATCAACTTTGCCTCAACAAATATTTCAAATATATACATGCAAAATGCATCAAAATGGCCAAGATAATCAATGATACTATACTCGTCATCATCGTGTTGTGATTGTAATGATTTGACTGTGTCTAAAACCAATGAATTTCATTAGCCCATCCATAGAAAACGACCCAAAGTCGTTTTAAGTCTGAGTTGCAACTTGTGAGTTGCAGGGATTGTAAGGCAGAGTAGGCTGCCTACTGATGTAAAACTATGTCCAAAAACATACAAAATCTCACTTGGACAATAGTTTTGATACATGAATATGATTCAATATCACTACATCTATTTACAGAAATTCCGGGATACTATGATATATATTTGCTTCTCTTGTTTCAAGAAATCACCGTAATGAGGGCATTGGAAGTCGCAACCTTCACAGCGAATCGACGAACCGACGGTTACGTGACGCTCCATTGATCCACCAAGGATTGAACGATTGACGAAAAGTCTACCACGGGTTTTCCTTGGGAAATTGGCTTATAAAAAAACACAAAGCTTCAACCGGATAAACAATATTCACAAAATACCCTTCGGATCAGGAATCAAAATCCTACATTCCAAAAATGTCTATATAGTCTATATTTTTTTAGCCGAAGTGTACTTGGTTCACAGTTGCTAAAGTTATATTTGAGGGAGTTTTGTTTTGTGCGGATCGGAATAGTAATTCATTTCAACCGCAAAAATTGGCGAAGTGGATAGGGGACAGTTGAACTTTCTGGGTCTACTCAGTTTGTCGATGTTTCAATCTGTTTCACTTGTTTATGGTCAACTCCAACTGTCATACACAAACATGATTACAACATCAGTCATACAGTGTCATACCACTAAAAATGGATGCCAGGGCCAGGCATTCTTGTTTTTGACATCCTTCTGTTTAACCTGTCTTTTGCAGAAAATCCTCACGCCAGGGTCTAGTCATAGCCAATTCGTCAACCGGTCAGAAACCGGGGCACGACATGGTTCACCATGGTTTTCCGTCTATTTGGCTCTCGTCATTTTCACCCTTTCGATCGGGTGGACCTAGCAACGAACATCAACAAACCCAATCCCAAGCAAAGTTGAAAAGATTTGAAAACCACACAGCTACGTCCAGGCCTAACTGGAGGCTTGGGCCCCCTGGCTACCTGGCGCTGGAACAGGATGCCACAGGGTTTTACCCACCATCATTTTCCTCTATTTCAGGGAATGTTGGTCAAACTCTCCCCCACATTTGTGGCCGGAAAGGGGACTGCCCCAAATCATTTCTGGTATCAAACAACTCTGGCAACAAAGTACTTGAAATGATTCATGAACTCCATCCAATTCCCCCAAAACGATGCCAAGATACATCAGTCCAAAGCCATGACAGTGCCTCTCAGCTGTGTTTTCGTCACCACGTAAACCCTTCCTTTTCAGAAAAATTGCTCAATTTTTATATAAAAGTTTTACCCAAAAAAACTGTACAAAAATAACTCCAGCAATTGATGTAAGCCAATCTGGTAAAACACGCAAATTGGAGCAGGCCACAAATGTTGCGACTAACACGTCCAAGTCTGTCGCATCATGATCATTCCGCGCGGGGACAATCCCTATATGACCAAAAAACACAGAATGGGGGCGGAAATATCTGCTTGGCGATGATCTTGGTGATTGATACATGTCTTCCTGGTGTCATCTCGTTTCTTCTCTTCTTTACTTCTTCCTCTACTGTGGGAACTGCTCTGGAACCCGTGTTGCCCTTGCGATTCGTATTAAATAGTCTGTTGTTGTTGGTCTTGTTGTTGCTGTTGGTCTTTTTGTTGTTCTTGCTGTTGTTATTGTTCTTGTTGCTGTTGTTGCTGGCTTCTTCTACTATTTCTCCTTCTTCTACTACTGCTACAACTCACAAACTGCAGTTCTTGGATCCCCCACTGAATCGCCAGGCGAAGTCGCGACTCCAATTTTTCCTAGCCAACTCTTAGGTTTTCAAGTTGGGAATCGTCATGTCCAATGTCCATCAGATCTACACCACTTGGGAATTGTCATGGAATGTCGGAATGTCCATTCAAGTTGGGAATGTTTGCATCCCACGTCCTTTCAACATTTCAACATAGCTGGCACACGTTTTCACGTTTTTCCATTGGATCAGTTGGATCGAAAAAAATTTGTCGATGCGTCAGGGGGAGGATTTTTCAAGGCCAAGAGTTGAAAATGCCGTGAATAAAACTGGAATAATCATGTCGTGATTGTATAAAATTGCGGATGTCAATGTAATTCTTTCCCCCTCGTACCAGCAAAAGTTTCGATGAAAACAAAGCTGAGAACAATATCATCCATTCTCATACCCATCATGGGCAGGGTCTCTGATTCGAACAGAATCTTCGCCCGAAGGTCCAACTGGAGAAGTTCAAGAAAGACGTGTCCTTTCGGTCCTTTGGATTCATTTGGCACCTGAGGAAGAGTTATTTATCCCATAACATCCATGGGACTGGTATATTCACCTGCATGTGCTTGATTTTTTGTATATTTTGGTGGTAATTGTAGGTCAACATATATCATACATTATCCATGCTGAAAAAAAAACAGAGCTTCGATAACGACAAATGGGATTGCTTCGATGACGGGTTGATATGAGATCGAAATGGCCCAAGGCTGCAATGCATGACATGTATGTCCTTTCAGAAACAGATTGACTGCAAGACCCTTTGAAAGACATTGCTGGGAATAAACTACAAGAGTCAGAAAAGGTGTGCAAATACTATACAAGAATAAGAACTACTTTGTGTAGCACCGTCGGTGAGGGGGTCATCTGCGCACCTGGATTCGTCATCAGTACACACAGATTTTTGGGTACAAACGACCCTCCAGAACGCATGTAGAGACGACCCCCTTACCTATACATCCATAAACCTCTCCAGTATCTCCATTCAGATTCTGCACAGGTTCACCACTCCAAGGAGGAACCCCATATCTTGGAATGGAATTGACATGAAAACGGATTCCAGCCAGCTCGATGCATCACGGAGAGCAGGATCCATGTAGAAAATTAATCATCATGGACGACCATTATGATCCATATCATCATGTCTTCTCAAACAACGAAAAGGAAATCCTACCACATTGACATTTCGACATCCTGCAACCAACCATGAGATCCTCCCACATGCCATAGATGGCCATAGGAGGTCACTGTTCTTCACAGAATCGCAACGAGAAAAATCGCAGTTGCGAAAAAAAACCGGTACTTTGACGCTTGGACCGACGGCTTTCTCCAGGTCCAAAGGGTCAACCGGGCGTTTCGACAAAAGAAACCTCAAGATGTACAGTTTTTCGAGACATCTTTCAGATTATCAGATATATGTTTTTTAATACTGAAAATACACAAAGATGCTAGAAATCTGTGGAAATTGTGCCCGAAGAAAATGATGGTGCCTCAATTTCTGTCTGCCGCATGGATCATCTTTGGTCCAAGGCTAGCGGCTACCGAGTGCAAACTGTCAGTTGTTTCACATTTACAAAACGTGCAACTTGGTGCAAATTTTCTGTTGAAATTGAAGTGTCAAACATTATCAGCATATTCTATTGTTCTACTTTCGTACTGGAGTATATATAGACATGTACTTCCCCAACAAACTTGGTATTCAGATGTACAATCATAGATATGTATCAATGAAGATTTGACAACTGATACTGCTCACTGAACCGGTTGTATATCAGTCTTGCTTCTTGACCACTTGAGGTTTCATACAAGGAAATGTTGCAAAATGCGTGTTTATTGGTTCAGTCTCCAACCTTTGATAATAATGTTTTGGGCTGATGACCTTGACAGAGTAACTCAAAGGTCAACATCCTTCATGATCTGATCTTCCCAGGAGATCTGTGATTTTTTCAAAATTCACATCTTGGATCGATCTTTGAAGAGGATTTCTATGTGCCATGTCGGCAAGGTGGGCATTGCAGCATTGCATCGTGTTGGAGACCAACCCATGATATCTGCCAATCATCGACTCTGCTGTTGTATTAGCGCACGGCGCACAACACGAGTTTATTTTGACTGTTGACCCGGTGGGGTCTAAAACAAAATTTGTGATGGTGTATGCATGTAGGCAATCTTTCCACAAGCAAAGCTGAAACACCTCTTGCAGGATACCTCAATCAAAACATCGGCAAGTTGAATGTTACTACACTATTTTCAACTTCATACACATGTTCAGCGCACTTCTTGTGGCATTGTGGAAAGCTGGAAAAAACGCACTCTTCGTCTTTAAAATGGAAGTTCCACTTTGCCCAGAAGACAAAAACTTTGTGGAACACAGTCATGTATTCAGCCGTGACATGGCCAGCATCCGAGCACGATCAAAGGCCTCCATCGATGTGCCACTCCACACAGCGACAAAGAAACTGGACAAGCAAACATGGCAAACATCCATGTTTAACACCACATTGCATCTTGATAGGTGGTCTTCAAAAGTCCCACTATATCCCTTTAGTTGAGATGTTTTTTATACCGTTTATACATGGTGGGCCGGATTTCTTCAGGCCGGATTTCTTCACGCCTGACAGAGTTCTGTGGATGCATCCAATTCGCCAAGATCTTCACTTTCATCCCTCAGGAAGCCAGGCGAATCGTTTCGTTCGATTCGGTGGATGTTGAGATATGCTGAAGGAACGAACTTCACGAGGCTCCGACTCAGAAGGTGTTGAACCAGGAAGCTTTGATGGGCCAAAAATCCTGTCAGCTGAGAGCTGTGAAGTCCCCCAATGGCCCTCCACCAAAAACGGCCGGCAACGTTGTGACCAACTGGGAAGCCACACCCATTCTTCTTGCCCTTTCCAACAAAAATTTCCGAGCTCTTCAGGCGTTGTCCTGTGGTTAAAAAAACATCCACCAACATGACGTATACAGGTTGCGATGGGAATAAACTGTTCTCCTAGAATTCTAGAAACACCTGCAAGGTCGTTTCTATTGGTCCGTGAAAATGGCTGAAAATGGCTGCACCTGCTCCAGGTCTAGAAGCTGAAAAGTTGTTCAGTACATCAGCCTTGGAAGGTTGGCGGAAACGATGTCAACCATCAACAGGTCGCAGACGCGCAGATTACTATAATTTCTTAATAGCTGAAAATTTTCGGGGATTTTGGGAGGGTGGAATTCCCTTACAATCACCACCATTTGGGGTGAATACTCGGGTTTGGTTGGTATTACTTTGGCTAGGTAGATGAAATAAACATCTGTATACGGCTTCTTCGCATAATCTTCTCATATACTAATTCAGTATGTCATGCTCGAAATTCCTGCGAAGATACACAAGTTTCTGACTGGGGTAGGGGGATGTCCTGAGAAAAAACATCTTAATCGGGTTGAACCCATCATATCCGTCCCAGGAGGAAACCTCTGAATTAACCGGACTTAAGTATGCAATTACTGTAACTTTTGAAATTCTGCAGGGGTTTTCCATCACCAGGTCTATCACTTCATACGATGATTTGACCAGATCTGATCTATGGGTTCACTGGGTTCACTATTCAGTACAATGGATCCTTTCTGAATCTTCGCGAGAAACCAGGCTTACTCTGCCAAGCAGCGACTTCCGTAGCAGGAGGTCTTTCCAAAGGGTTGGCTCTCCGGCAGTAGTCTACCACTGGCTTGAGGAGAAAATAGAATGCCCCTAGCACCGGGAAATTCCATCATGGGGGGTACATTCTTCTGAGTGCTACGTGATAGATAATCTATCTGGAGCAATTCATGAGAGTCTTGTAGGCATGTGTATAAGCCTTCAGTTGTTGATCTCAGAAATCCAGCAAAATTTGTCGAAATTTAAACAGTTCTATGGTGAAATTCCCGGGGAAAAATTGGAGCTACCCATCCCCCCGAGATGTTTTGGAGAAAAGACGACTTTGTGCGACTTTGGCATCAAAATCTCGAGGTGAATCTCATATGACGTTGACATGTCCTCCAATACGCTCCAATTGAAATCATTGCAAAATATCTGCACTCAAATCATTCAGAAGTTCTTGCAAGCTTTTTTTCTGAAGGCCGGGACTGTGTCATATCTAATCATATTTGGCGATAAAAAGTAACTCACCAATGAGAAATTTCCGGATTCTCGCGGAAACACCAAAGGAACATCGGCAACGTTGGAGTCAGCGATCCCACCGTCGCCTGAGGGCCATGCTTCTGTAGGATCAAAACCTCGGAATTGTTTGTTTGAAAAAACCATTTAAAAAAACTACGATACAATCAAGTTAAAGATAGAGCTGTGAATCTAAAAGCTATATCTTCCATGTCATGTTGTGAATATCAAAAAGGACACTGATGCAAACGTCATCACTGTGGAGAGGTGCCATGTTGAATTGCCGCTTGGCATTCGGCTTGCGAAAGGCCTTGGCAGTTGATCCATCATCACAACAGGTGATCCGTCCATATACAAAAAAATGATCCCGTGGTAATTGATGCGTCAATATAGTGTAATAAGAAACTATGAAACAGGAAATATGAGTGATTTTGCTTTACGTATATAACATCCACATCTTCATTCTCCATCAAAACCATCATCTGCACATGTTCAGACATGATTTTTACGCAGTGTTTTTCAAGCTTTGCAAAGACCTCATCCCCCAAAAAAGATGGACCATGATATGAAAAACCCTGCACTCCGGTGCACCGTCTCCAAATCATCCGAAACTCAGTCAGAGTGACCTGAATAGGGTCGTTGAGTGGTAATAATGAAATACATCAATTGACCCAAGCTGTAGATGTCAGCACTTGTCCTTAGTGTTGGACATCAGGTTTTTCAAAGAGAACAAGTCAAAATCATCGACTTGAGCAGTGCTTCAAAACCTATTTAAAAAAAACGGATCTACCTCATAAGATGTGCATGTTGCTCGTGAAGGAAAAATCCATTTTTATCCACCGCCCTGCGACGCCAAGGCACGACGGTCCTCGATTGCCACTTAAAAGTTCCGGCGCAGCCCAACGCAAGGTGCCTGGAAGAAAGTCATAAGCAAACAAGACTTGACATTCATTGAAATTCCATATTGATCAAGAATTCAAGAATGGTTTCAATCTTTTTAACCATGGATTGCACCAAAAAAAACATCAAAAATCCATCAAATACCATGGATTGCATGGAGCTTGGTGCCTCCCATGGTGGCAGCTGAGAGAGTAATCCTCCGTGCAAGACCAAAATCGGCCAACTTGGTCTGCATCTGCCCCTGTGATCTGGGGTGAACCCGAAAGTCGAAAGTGGGTAGTGTATTTAATAAAGATCTCAATCAAAAAAAATATGTGTATCACGATATTGATGCAATATGTATGTAGACATACGACATATGTACACTACATTACATTGCAGTACATTACGTACACTACATTGTACATGCATACATTAATCAAAAAGACACAGAGTCGCTGCATAAAATAGTTGAATAGAATAGACTCAAATAGAATCATAGAATGAAATGATTAGAAAACACTGTAGTCGAGTGGAATACAAGACAATACATTGTACTTTAAATCCGGAGAGAAACACATCCCATGTCTCCCCAAACCCCAAATGTGGAAAAAGACATATAGCACTTAGCAATTGTTGTTGTAAACTGGTCGCGAACAAGCTGGGGTATTATCCAGGAGAATGTTTATATGTCAATGTTCATGTCCACAAAAAAAATGAGCAACGTTTCCACGCCTCACGACACTCCACAAAAACGTTGCCGGGTTTCACATCGCCATGGACGATTTGAGGTCTGGCCAAAGACACCGGGAACCCAGGCATGTTTGTAGAAAATTCAAAGGATCCAAGGAATTATTCTTAATGAATTTCTTAATGATTCTATGATTCTAATTTGCAGCATCTTTATTTCAAAATGAGTTTTTGCATGTGGATGTGATACAGATTTATGAATTATCAAAAAAGATAATAATAACATAATATAACAACACGTTCCAAGTATAGAATGATCAACGGACACAAGATCTCCAAAAAATCGAAGCATTTCCCCCCACCTGAGACTGTGAAGATACAAGAGCGCGTTGGTTATATCCAACCTTAGTGTCGATCGACTGAGCTGGTGATTGATTGAAGTTCAACATCAAAACGAGATAATCTTCAAATTGCGAGTAGGTCTGCAAATAAAAAGTTTTCAAACCACGACCTAGATAAGACACTACAGAGTCTTGTCTTGCCACATGGGTGGAGACATCTGAAGCAGCATGTTGGCAGTCGGTGGTGAAGAGACTGAGACAAGAAAAGAAAGAAATCTTGGACCGATTCGTCAATCTTTATCATCAGGAACCGATTTGAAGTGATACCTTTAGGTTCGGATGAGACCCAAAAAGATCTCGATGCAATGTGCAAAGTGAACGTAAGTGAACCGTGGTCAAGCAACATCATACGAATTTTGTAGGTATCTGCCACATCTCCTGGAAGCAACAAAAAGCCCCTCCCATTTCGTGGTGGGTCACAAGCTGAAAAAACATCTCGAGGCCTCAGACTTTCTGAAAAGTTTTAAATCCACGAATTTCCTGACGTTTCTCCTGGAAGGAATATTAGATTCCTTCACAAAAATTCAAAGAATTGAAACTAGTTGGTGGTTGAACCACCCCTCTGAAAAATATTAAGCAAATTGGAGCATCTCCCCAGGTAGGCGTGAAAATAAAAATCTTTGAAACCACCACCTAGAAAATCTTATCTTTCCCAACATCATCCCTCCATTCCCTCCGTTCGGTCCTGCCAAAATGAAAAGGTCCAAGGTTGGCCCTTCAATGTGTTCAAAGACCAAAGCGACTTCACCACGAGGTGGCGCCATGAAGGCACCATAGAAAATCACCTCGACTCGAATCATTTAAGAAGCCATCTTTTTTGTTGGAAAAATATGTATGTAGATAATATATTGTTTAAGAACAGGTCCTTCTGAAAGGATTAGTGTTTCTAGTTTTTGTTGGCGTGTTTCAATGCAAATATCTTGTATAAAGTCATTGAAGCATACTTTGAAGATCAACAATAATCAAAAGGATTCATGACAGATCCGATCCATTCCCATCAAAGTATCCAAACTCAAAGTACCAATGTCCCCCCACAGTTTGTAGCGATTTTCGAAAACTATCAATCGAATCTTCTAGAGACTACTAGTTGCAGTGATTGTGGGGAGGGAAATATACCGAATCCTCAGCTCGCAGGATAGAGGTTTTGAACGGATTCGATATGCTCACCTTAAAACATCACCAAAAAGTCGAAAAAAAACAACCGAAACAAGCACCATTCTAACGATCTTAAACTCCTCCTCCTCGTGATGTATCTTTAAGAAAATGATCAACTTCAGGCCACTTCGCCAATCGCTGCCAAGCTTCAATGTTGGGATGTCGCGCAATACGCAACAGCCGCAGTTCCTGCGTCGACGTGTTCGATGAGGTTTTGAACCACGGATAACAAAAATGTCACAAGTCCTGCAGGTAATCAATGAGCATCTCCACTGCTGATGCTGCTTCTACACCTTTGTTTTACAACATTCATAGCCGTCCAACATGTCTTCTCTAGGAGGTTTCCATGACACTCAAACAGGCCAGTCGTTTAACTTTAAACAACAAAAACGACGTTATTTGTTGGGATGCAGCATGCAACAAAAAAACAGCAATATGGAAAGGCTGCTTAGGCAAAAATGGTTTTGGCAAGGCGCCGTCACCTGTGTTAAAACTCTTCCTTGGTACCTTCACAGCGACATTGGCACCACCTCGGATCCAAATGTCGAAACATTCGAAACTTTTTGGATGGTATGGCAATTGTATGGAACCATGCAAAGAAAAAAAGAAAAGGATCCATCCATCTTTCAATGGCATTTTGTAGCTGCAATTCAAACCTGTGTGGTTTATTCATTCACACCACCAATCTTCACACATGAAACTTCGGTATGACTGTGATATCTGACATATCAATCTGTCATGATTTTGAACTTAGTGCCCTGCAATATTGTCCTTCGCAAACTAAGCCAAAACCACCTGGTAGACAAATACAACAGGAATCTCAACTTCACACATGCCTTCAGTCGGATCCAGTTGAAGTTAAAAGTTAGTATCACAACGTTGAAACCGATGGGTTTCCATATATCCCATCAGGATTTCCAATCAAACAATATGCCTGAAACAAATTGAAATCAGACTTCACAGTTGAGAAACAAATGATCTTACCATCTCTCACCATTTGGTCAACCCGCCTGATCCGAGGATTCTGCATGGATCCACTGTTAAATTATCAGCTGGAACCAGCCAGTGCTCCTTACGACCCAGTTGCAGGATATTGCCTTGGATGCTGTAGCAGAAAACGAGATCCGAGATATACTCAACAATTTGCTTGTGAACACTTATTCACACAGCTTCATATTCACATATATATGTATATATATATATATGTATATATCTTGCCCCTTTTCTGATATGCTAACTATGTTTTTTTTAAGACAATTGATATGATTCTAATTATATATAATTATATTATATCTACTCTAAAATCTTTTTGGATCCAAATGAAATGAGTTGTCTTTTCAACTTGTTGGCCTCAACTTTGGGCTCATTGGGTCGTGGCTCGTTCAACCCACTCAGCCAAGGCTCGCCACGCCTCCTTTGGCTTGCTACAATTAAAAATCATTCCTGCCCAGCTGAGTCAGCTCGCCATCAATGGCCATCAATGGGACTTTTTGTATAGAGTTTGGACCTGCGGACCTGTTGTTGTTAGAAAAAACAGATCAACATCCATGTTGTTCTCAAGCTTTGTTCACGAAAAACTTGACATAAATTTGGAAGGACATTTTTTGACAGTTTTGAAACAGCAAGTTCACGGCCTGTCTTCGTCGTGAAGGCGGCCTCTGATTTGCCAAACTCAGAATCCTCATAGGCCTTTCGGAAGATTACCAACTTCAACAGCTTGAAGAGTTTCTGAATTTATCCCGTTTGTCAAGCTAAAAATAACATGCCAATTATGACAGCTCATATCAATGTATATCAGTATTTTCTTTCTTCATGCTTGGAAATTCCAAGAGATATCCACGCCATGGATGGTAGATGATAGCATCCTGCCATGTCACCACACGTCACCACATCACTTAATAAAATTTTGCCTCGGGCATGATGCTTAGCAAAGCACTTGGAGCTCGTATGTTTTCCTTACAGCAAAGTCCAAGATAAGTCGAGTCGGACTCCGGTCATTGGACGTATTTTGGGAGGAATGAATGGATGAAAGTCGTGCAAATCAGACAGTACTTTTGGAAGAGTTTACAGCCTACTGAGTTGTGTGAAGATTCAAAAATATTCAAAATATGGGGCCCGGGGAAAAAATCCCTTTCAGGAATAACATTTTTACATAATAATATCTTTATAAATTTCGAACTTCTCCTTGAAGTTACTGAAATCTCCAGCAAGTGTTTTCACCAACGGATTTTTTGTTGGCTCCAAGGTTCAAGTCCATCGGGTGGCAAAGCTTGAGAAACAGCAACATCTGGAGGTGCAAGCTCCTGCGGATTCTGAGAATCCCAAACCCCTCCTTCTTTTGGAGGGTGAAACCGTGAAACCCCATGATTCTTAGGGTTAAAACCATACAATATACATCAATGTCTTGCCTTTTTGTGTTGGTAGACCCACCATATCGTTTTCCATGTGATGGCACAGACCTCTCCTCCTGCACTCGCACACCCACCTCAATCTCTGAAAGATCAAATGTGTATTGATTTGGTGGCTATCGATGGACTCTTTGTATAGCTTGTTGTTTACATAATTTGTTTACCTACTTTTTCGCTGGAAGTAAACTTCGTTAAACAGCATCGAATGATCACACATAAGATCATGCAGCAAATGGGATATGGATCTTGTAAGGTATCTATAGCCAGTGCGCAGAGATAGCATGAAAGAATCAAACCAGCCCATTTTTCCGGGGCAACCTTTTTTAGATTTTAAGAAGTGTTTTCCTTCTATCCCTGTTGCGTCCTTGTTCAAGAAAACAACAAAAAAAACAAACAATCAAAAATATCTATAGTAAGAATCAATGGAGGAAAAACAGGAACATCCTCCTTCGATTTTGAAACATGTTTATCTGATGGATCGCCAAGCAGCTAAAAACTTGTCCGATTCATCAAGATGCTTGCAACCTTGGCAAAGATGTGGACGTCAAGTTCAACAGTGCCAACAACCAGTGCCAAGGGACGAATCATCAACATCTCAGCAGCTAAAGGTGATGAACCATGACACCTTGGTATGAACATCCAAGATTCAAGTCGAGTTGGGCAGCTTGGCAAAAAAACATCATCATCATCATCATCATCATCATCATCATCATCATCCTCATCCTCATCCTCGTCCTCGTCGTCGGCGGCGGCGGCGTCGGCGTCGGCGTCATCGTCATCGTCATCGTCATCGTCATCGTCATCACCAACCACAAACACACACATTAACAATGATGATGTGATGTTCCTCTTGTTCCTGTTGGCAGAAGTTACACTGTGAAGTCATCCAACATTTGTTTATTCCAAATATTCCAAGAGGCAATGTCACGGGGAATAGCAAAGGCTGCATCGGAGCCAATTGCGCTACTTGATGAGAAAAATGTTCAAAAGATTCCTCAAGTCTCGAGACACGTTGCGAAGCCAACAAACAAACACGCAAATTGCGAAGAGAAACATGAAAATTCACAGTTACTTCACGTAGTT
>DF242181.1:0-12500 GCA_000507305.1 Breviolum minutum Mf 1.05b.01 | reverse complement strand
GAAGTTTTTCAGATCTCTTATCCACACCAGGGGGCAATGGAGAAGACGCATTGGACACCCTATGATCATTAGGAATCTCAAATCAAGATTCCGTTCAATTCAGTTCAGAGCAGTTCAACTAAGTCAGTATATGATACATAATGATACATATATGCAGTACAGTGTGTATATACATACATATCATATTATATACATCGGTCCTATCTATACATTTATGAGTTTGCATAAATGATTGTTACAGTGTTGTTGTATAGTGATTATGATAATTACTACGGGTAAAGTTGGCATTACAACGTCCACCCAATCAATCAACTTCCTCCGCTGGACCACAGTTGCACTTGACAACCTTTGTGGATTTCCAGGCCTCCACGGGACGCATGAGGTTAGCAATGTACTGACACACCATGATGAGGGAGATAGCAAAGAAAGTGAACGTCTCCAACAAAGCCGGACGATTCCGCAATTTCCTCAAGAGCCTCGGGATGAGATTGGATGGTTGGAATCATTCACCAAATATATCATGGTTGGAACAATAGTTTGGAATAGTTGAGAGCCGGAAGCTCAGGATTTTGTTGAATCCTTCCGCATCAAATAACTGTCGGCTCAGAATGGATGCAATGATACAAATAATGACGATACATGACATTTCTGCAAGAACAACCAGTTCACACAGTAGACTGTATCTTCTTGAGCCAACTTCTACTGTGAAGTGCGTAGCATTTTGTATTGGACATCCAAAAGAAGGGACAAAGAACAAATAAATATCATGGAGAAGAAATAAAGCTTTGAGTGCAGCTTCTCGTTTCTTCTTTGCAGCAAATGAGGCAAGTCCATGGTCATTGTCCCATGTTCCCCACCCCCTCACTGCCAGGGCAATGTTGTTCTTTTTCGATCGAGCAGCACAAAGGTGCAGGCACATGCAATGCAAGCGGCACCTTCGCAACATACCACAAGTGTCTTGAACATTTCGTCCTCCTTAGAGCCACGCAAAAAAAGAGAGAAACTTCCCCGATGAGAAACTTGTTCCACCACACCCCCCCTTTGACAAAAGCTCGTAGGTCACTCGCAGCTTTTCGTTTTTTGGAGATCTCCATCAGGTGTGATGGCATGGACCTTTAAACTTTGCTCTGTAGCCCCTTTCTGGGAAAGGGCCGAGACCGCCGACCGCGCATATTAATTACAAAAACATGCAAAACATGTGCTATTAAATCAATACAAATTGCATGTCATGCGTTCAACTAGACGCTTCAACAATACAAAACACAACATAATAAACTGACATAAACATATTGATTGTTAAAATGTATTATATATTTAAAATGAATAAATGATCTAAAATAAAATTGCACTCAGTTAAGACGTATACAGATCGAAATAGAAGAAGTCAAGTCAATGAATCTGCAGCTCATGTCCCCTATCGCTTCTGGGTCAAATACCAAGGTAAAGTACTTGGGGTACAACAGATTTGCCCAGAAACTTCAGGACGTCTGAACATGGCGATCCAAGCAAAAGCAATCGCGACCGTGGACATACCAAAAACCGTCCTGCCAAACGAGTGAGTTTGGAAAAAGGACGACAATTTTGGCACATCTTTGGCAAGTTGGGAATATATACTTGTGTCATAGTGGCAGGGTAGCCTTCTCGATTACATCCAAAGCTAAAACTTTTGAACCAACCCTAGTAATGTCAAACACATGCAATTAAATGATGAATCTCTGGTCCCCCCGCGATGTCCGTCGCAAAATGTGGTTCTGCTCATTCCGCCATGCCACAGGGGCTGCGCGAAAGAGACGCTGTACCATCTGCGCAGACGGAAACAAAATGGCCGTCCCAAACTGTTTGATCAGAAACATGAAGGACTCCCCCTGTTGATATATCCTAAAATAAGCAGCTTTGGCATGTTCCATTCTGTATTTATCTTCTCTTACTTTGCTTTTTTCGGGGCAACTTCAAGGACCCTTCAGGGTGCATAAGGACCGGATGGTTGTGTTAGGATGCTTAATCATGTTTTTCAGGAGGTCGCAACATCCAAAATGTCGATTTCACCAAAAATTACACCACAACAAGTCCCACAATTGTCTGGTGCTGTGATTCTGTGTTCCAAAAACACTTCCACGAACCTGTATTGAAGCAGCTTGCGAAATGTAGGGGAGGTGTTTCCTGAATACTACCTGATTTAGCATCGAAATCTACAAATTCTCAACTGAACAAACGTTTGGAAAAACGACCCTGGCAACCTTGGCACACTTCATAGCTCACTCGCAGGGCGGTAATTTTGCCGGATACGCCTGTGTTTTAACTTTCACAAAGTTGATCTGCCTTTATCTTTTATCACCTGTTTATTTATTTGTTTCTTCTACTTATATCTAGTTATATAAGAGTTGTCTGATGTTGCCAGCTTTGAAATCAATTGAATTCCTTAGGTGAAATCCTCCAAATTTGGTGCAGCATATGCCAACCACGTGAATCATCGATGGGTAAATTGGCGGCCTTACGACTCAACCCAATTCAAAGGTTGAGCCAAAACATCTGTGGGTCATCCCATGAAACCAACAAAAATGGCACCAAAAATCCCATGCAACTTGGCGCGTTTTGAAAGCCAAACGAAACACCAATGATCCAAGGAGTTGGTTGAAACGCATCTTCCTTGGATGTGTAGTCCGGGAGGAGCAAATGATTGAAGCAGGTATGAACCTCAGAAACATGACAACCAGAACCTGTTGAACATGATGTTTTCAGGGTTCTGAACCGACCTCTGTTTTTCATCACCCGTTTCGGATCTGAATCATACAGCAGTGCTTCAAACGGAACCCCCTCAATTTGAGAGTCTCATTTTGAACAATTCTTGCACCAAGGAACCGTCGGAAGGACATCACTATCTGGGCCTGAAGTTGCCCCCATGGGGGCGTTCGGGGTTGGACTCATATTATATACTTTCTTGCAGGATATGGGTATACATATTACCCTGTTGACTCATTGCAGTTGATTTTGACAAGCATACAATCCCTGGCTTTTGCTGTCTTTTGTTTCTCAACGGGTTGCAGCTGTCCAAGTGGAACCACCACAAAAAAGAAAGGACATGGTGTGACCATGAAGACAAAGAGAGACCTCAAAGAAACATGATTGACATCAAAATTATGCCGATTAACCCATTGATTTTCCATCTTGATTGAACATGTGTTGCAATCGGCATTTGCTAAGCTTCAACAATGCTTAGTACCCTTTGAATTCGAAAGCTGTAATACCTACCATTCTCGTTCATGTCAACTTAAGCTCACAATACCAACCAACCCTTGAAAGCACCTGCTCTTGAGAGGATGAAGGGTAGTCTGCCTGGGCAAAACGCAGCAGTGGGAACCTATGCTTTTTATATGTGCCTTCTAGGAATGACCAGTCATAGTTGCAAGGATACGCGAGGTCCACGCACAGTGCAAAACATGAGATAGATGCGCGCGTGGGTCTGTGTCTTTTTACAAATCCACTCGAAACACCCATCTAAAATCATCTACGATAAATCTGCTACCATGATGACCATCACCATGGTTGGTATCAAATATCATTACCATGGTTGGTATCAAGGTATATAAAGCTAAATATCGATATTATAAATATCCAATGTCTCTGATGCCTCTGACACAAACGAAGCAGGTCTTGAGATGCCAAACCCAATCCGCCCACAGGTGCGCGATCGCAACCAGTACAGAACCTTGGTGTCCAGAGAAATCATTGGAAAATACATGAAAATACCGCATCTTTGCGGGCAAACGCGGGCAAAGAGTCAGGAATATTGATATCATTGAAATCGGATCATTTCATGGACATGTTTAAAACAATGCCATAAAATAGTCTAGGCATTGAAAATCATGGTTTTTGTGATGTTCCAGTGCGACAAAAAACTCTTTAAAGCTCTCCCGCAGTAGGCAATGAGTCTCCTAATCCACAGTTTGGAGTGCCCCTTCATTCCCTGATCCTAGGCCAACTTTCAAGGAGTTGACAAAAAATGCTGAGGTGTTTATGCATCGTTCCCAAATCTTCCTAGGTTTTCGTATACTCCCTATGTATTGGTATGTATTCCCACAATGCTCCTAGATACCTTCTATAAATTTGCCTAGTGACCTACTGTACTGCAACAAACGGAGACATTTCAGGTGGGTAAAGGGGCGGAATTTGATCTGAATAATCTGCCTCTCCGCAGTCAGAAAACATCAATAAATAAAAGTCAGTCATCCCAAGATCCATCCAAGACCTCCCAAGACTTTCTCCCAAATGATAATCCTCAATCTGATATATACCCATAACTAATTCAATTTCTGCTTCAAATAATTATGTCTTGATCATCACATCACACTTAGGTTTTCAACAAACATCTGGCAACACAAACATGAAACACCTGAGGTCATGACTGTAGTAAACTCCTCTTCTCTTCTTGATTCAAATCATGAACCACTTCCCAGAACCATCTCACTGGATTCGACTTCGAAGTAAAGCCATCCTGGAAAACCACACGGAAAAACCCGGTTGGGTGATAGGTACCCAATTCCAATTCCGAGTACATTCACGGACCTTATCCTTGAAACCCAGCGCGCCCAAAACTTCGATTTGGAGTCAACATCTGGTCTCAGCATGACTGTTTTTTGTTCATTATCTTGTCAAGATATGTTGGTATACCAAAACGAAAAAGTCAATTGAACAAAACTATGAACACACAAAAATCCGGTTGCAAAGATCATTCACCACCCTGAAATGGAAACAAAAAAGCTTCCAAACACCACCGGTCTTTGTCATTGTCCAAAAAAACAGCCACAAAAACAACGACGTGAAACTGTGAAACGGTCGCCTGGTAGGTGGCCGCCGTTTCCAATGCGCGGAAGTCCAACTCTTTGGAGCCTCAAGGCTGTGCCGTTTTTTCTTTTGAAACGGCCTCCCGACTCTAGAAACCTGGGACCTCACCGTCCGGGTCCCAACTGGGGTCTCGAGCCACAAATTAAGAGCTCCAACTCGTCGTATCTAAAGAGTTGCCTCCAAGTATCTTATAGCTTCGATTTTTAGAAATGAACGAAGGCGCTAGAGGTTTCAAGTACAGCCGCTAGCTTGTAATATGTATATATATATATATATCATCCATAATATGCCATACATTGCCATACCACTGGCGCCAGATAGAAAAAACATGAAAAAATCGAATCTGAAGCAAACCATGGACACAGCGTATGCCTAAAGAGAGTGTCTTTGATGCATTGATCAAAGCCCTTTCTGAAAGCATTGAACTGACCTTAGATCATTTTGCACACCAAAAAAGGACATCCAAATCGCATCCAATACACAAAGCGGCGATCATCAGTGATTAGTTGTCAGTATCCTGGATGCATATGTCACATGTCTACACCCCTCAACGCAAGTCTAAAAAGCTGATATGCAAATGATACAACCCTTGCCAGAATCAACAAACATCCATAGTATAATCATCATCTGCAGAAGGAAACATGATGAGGAAAGGGTCATTGGAAGCAAAGGCGAAGTATACAACCTTTTGAGGCCGCGTAGATTTGCAAGACTTATCACCAAACAAAGCGATCAATTGTGGAATGTTAAGACGTTGACGCTCCACAGAGGTGTTGAAGATATAGTCGCAGTATCTGCGCTCGATGGGGACTTGAAATGGAAAGGGATTCAACCAAAATATGAAAGAACCTGCGTTTTGATCTAAATGTCCCTTTGACAAATAAATCTGTTTTCGTGATGTTGACTGTAATCCGTCAATCCCAAATGTTGCCACATTTCAATTCATGTTGGCACTTGACAGCAGCTTGCGACCTTGTTGATACCTCAGTGCTTGCAAGTGAACGTGGATCCAATTTCACCTCTTAAGGGCATCATTCGTGGACCCATCGGACCGGCCTGCGCACGTACTCTTCACGGTTTTCGAAAGTCACTTCGATGTCTTTCCCACCTTCCTTGAGCTCAGCCTTCAAGGAAGGCAACACCAACATGCATATCGCATATCGTTGGATTAACGTGTTGAACATTGAAACACTGGGGTGTTGATATGTCTGATCATATGATTGAAATAGAAAATACCAAAGAAAAGAGTTTCAAATATCAGATATCAAATGTGACAAGAAAAACTATGGAAAAATGTGAAAAAAACGGATCCTTCACATCACACTGAAACTCCCGATATCATCACCTCTTGAAGAGACCCAAAGCACTCATACTCCATCACGAAGCGTAAAGGTCCAAAAGTCTGCACAAGTTGACGAAAGCGGCGAAGGGGCGAAGGGGGTCAGCGGTGCGACACGACATCTACGACGGGCCTCTTGAAAGCTTGCTGCATCCTCATGCTCCAGAAGTGCAATGAGCCCCTGACATGAATCAATATGAATCACATCGACATGACATTATGATACTCTATGTCTCTATGTAGCTCCTGGTCATTATCCAACAGCTTCTGAACATAAAAAAAAACACACAGAGAAGTCACCATGCCGCCTGTGCTAAGGATGGTTGAAAGTCCAAGAGATCTTGCAGGCCCAACTTGGCGCAGGTTCCATACATCAGCTTCTGGCGCAAAAATAGGTCCCACTCGTGACATGTCCGACATGAGGTGCCGTGCCGTGGTTGCGTGTTTTTTTTGGGAAACGCTTGAAGATTAAGATGCCAATTTATATAAATTCCAAAGAAAAAACAAAAGAGTTCAAAATGATTTGATATGAACAAAAATATTAAAACACAACAACACCATCACAACCTGCCTTGTACACTGCCATGGGAAAGTGAACATCCAGAATCACCTGTCACTTACAGGTGGTGTTCTCTGGCTTAACCACAGCTTCAACCAGTTTCAACGAACCTGGTTGTAGATGGCCAAACCCAAAACAGTACCAAAGAGCTCGAACTGGAGGTTTGCCTCAAATTTCACAACTCCCCATCCAATGAGTCAAGTTATGTCAAGTTGAGAATAGCTGGACCTTCCAAGGATCCCAAGGGTTGTAACAAAAGGTCTGTGCTTGTTGTGTTTTCAAGGCCTAAGATATAGTCCTTGCTATGATTCACCAGCTGAAGACTGTTCGTTGTTGGAGGGTCCATTCGCACCATTGAGGTCATGGTCACAGTGATCATGGGGAAATGGGCTTCCAATTGGCGTCTTTTGCAGAAATAATTTCTAGTGAAAATTAAATTGTTTTCTTCTCGTAAAGTCCTACATTGTTACAGCTGGAGGATTGAATTTTTGTTGGAAGAGTGAAGCTTGAGGCGAAGAGCACCTGGCTTTGAGTTGATAAAGCCAGATCTTGACTTTGAAATGAGTGAAAATCATGACTCGTCGGAATTGCGAAAAGTCTTTTTCGAAACTAATTTGATATCTTTGGCGGGGGGATACATGCAAACTATGGTGACCTCAGTACAGATAGGATTACTAAAACATATGGGAACTATTATCATACTGTAATGACTGCTTGTATCTGCTTGTTGATTAGTAGGAATTCTAGGAATGACCATAGTCAAATCATATAATCATAATCATAAACATCACTAACAACGGTGACCTGTTTAATCCCCCTAGGGCCCCTAGGGGCGACCAAGGTTTTTCCTTGCCTCGAAAGAGTTCTTGTTGAACCAGAAGTTTCGGCTCCTTAGTGATGATGTGATGATGTTGTGTCCATTGATCCAATGTGAAGTACCAAGATTTGTATGGATATATGATATGGTATGGGATTTGTATATGGATCGATTGAAATGTCTGTCTATGTAATTACAAGTATACTGAAGTAATATGGAAAATGCAGGTTTTTCTTTTTCCGCCAAGTTTCTCATCGATCCTTTCAAACATACCATAGTCCTGGAGTTTTGTTTCGCTGTGTGAAAAAAGCACTTGCTGATGTTTTTGGAGCAAATCATCAACTCTAGAAGCCTCGTTGTATAATTGCTCCACCAGCAGCTGGAAAAACTCCTGGTGCTCAGATGACAATCGGAATGACGTCGACTTGGCAACAAGGCGTGAAAAGTGTTTGACTTGATGCAATGCTTCATCTCCTTCTGTACACCACCTTCATCAACACCTGGAGCAAACCACAGCTTGGCTACAAGTCTCAACTTCACTCTCATTCCATGTGCTTTACTGCAACAGCCCCCAATACATCTTGAAACTATTGGACAGTTCGGTTTCAGAACCGAAACAGATTTCCACATTCCCAAGATTTGATCTCCACCTTCTTCACCATCAAAGACCACTTTCAAAGGTTTCTTCAATTGATCTCGCCCTTAGCATTCTTCACACTCGAGCCAGCTGCTACAAACTCATCGCAGCAGCGAACCAACCGCACCGAGACTCAGACCGAAAATGGCCAGTTGCTGTAGGGCATCCTCCACAATGGAGCTGCGGTGCACCTTCCCAGTGGTCGTTGATATGGACAAAGGCCGTAACATGGTGACACCCAAGGATTCAGGTAAATTCAAGTGACTCACATTTTATTCATGGGAAAGTCCTACTAGATTCAGCTAAGTGGCTGAAGACAATTTTAAGGTTCAATACAAACAAAAATCACATTGCACAACAGTCCGTACCAGTACTCCATGACACAGGTTTTGAACGTCAGGCCTTCAACACCAGCCATGGGTTCTGGTTCATTTGGAAACGAAGGTAGACCTCAAAGCATTTCATGGCAGCCATGATTTTCATCCACCTGCAAAAACACTCCAGTTGCTTTTTTTTTTGGCGTCTGAATTTCCTTGGGTTTTGGGCAGACAAAGCCATACTGCTGCGCATCTGGCATCAACAAAATATGTGTTGCGACTTGAGAGTCCCGATGGTGGGTTTCTGAGAAGGCCGGATGTCTTGTCTTCCTTTTGATGCCGGAGTTGTGTTTTTGAGAAATGCCATAACCTTTGGGTTCACCAAATAATTATTTGTTGATTTCCTAGAATGCACCGGGCAGAACTGGAAGACAATGCCAACCACGACATGATGATGCAGATCCTCAAGGTAATCTGACGGTAAGATGCTACGTAGCAACTTTCGCTCTGTTGCAACTCGACTCTCTTTACCTGGATCTTCGGGTGTACTTACTTTAGCAGTGTAGCCTTTTTATGTACGTAAATGCAACTATATGCAACTACTAAAAAAGCCTGTCCTTGGAAGGTCTATAGTTACTACATGTTCCCTACTAATTAATTATCCACCACT
Source organism: Breviolum minutum Mf 1.05b.01 (assembly GCA_000507305.1). NCBI lineage: Eukaryota > Dinophyceae > Suessiales > Symbiodiniaceae > Breviolum > Breviolum minutum. Next base: position 3,319 of record DF242181.1, on the reverse strand, counting down.
ATTTCCATAAATTCTCACTGGATACCATTCAAATCGACTCCTCCGCGACCCTCCAAACCTCCTCTCGCTGCAGCAGCAAAGATTCAATGCTCAACATACGCACCTTTAAAGGTTCAAAAAACAAAGCCATGAAATCTACGAAAAAAGCACGAAAAAACTAAAATGCTTTCACACATTGGGCCGTTTTGGAGCCGGAACTCAATGTTGTTGAAAACTGGAATCAAATGTTGTACTCTTCTAAGAGTTGACAACCTTGAGCTGCTCAATGAGGCTAAACAATACTTTGCTCAACCAACAAGGCTTGAAATCACTCAAACACCTGACCATCCAATTGTCCAATAGACAGTAGCTAAGTGAAATGTTCTCTTCTGCTTTAACCCTCCTTTTGGACCACCGGTTGTTTTTCTGGGTTTCTCAAAGAGGGGCCCCCGCCTTGGACACGGGCGTCAAGACGAAGGGAAACTCCACGATGCCGAAATCACGGCGTCGATCATCCTGATGGTTGCATGACAAACGCTAACTAATGTTACAACACGACCAATCTGATTTGGACACAACCTAAAAACAAACGCATTCCAAATACCCTTTTTTGTAAGGTAAGGTAAGAGTTTTAACTAGAGTCATCCTTGACAATGTTATCTCCCGAATCACCTCAATGCTGGTGAAATATTGCCCTCGGTGCTGGTATTGCATCTCCAAGACCTGGCAAAGTGTTTCACTGGTGAATGAATATGGATGGGTGTGGTTCCAAAACTGCATTTTTTTGTGTAGAAAACGGGGCATCGGCATCATAGCATAATCATATCAACTAGTTACAGTATGTCTTTTTTGAGTTGTTAGAAACCTCGTTCCCGTTTGTTCCCTTTGAACGCTTCTCCGCCCTTTGCGCCTCTTTCAGATCATGTTTCAAGACGCCTTCCCCGCACTCGTTGATGGCATCGTTGTGGAACTGCGCAGTGCGTGGTATTAGGGAGGCCCAGTGATGACGTCTCATACTGCCGTCAGAAAAATCTATGCCATACGTCCGGTTTCAACCACCGCAAAACGGCAAAACGCACTATCCAGCTGCCACCTGCGTCAAAGGCAAGCACGATGCTGCCTGGCGGAAAGAAGATAAGATTGGAGTGGAACCAATTTCCACCACAACATAGACACCATGTCCATGAAAATACACACATAATCACACTGCTTCCTCTTTGATAACAAATACACATCAATTGAAGTGGTAACTTCATGTTACCAACTTCTCACAATCTTCTATCTTCTCGAGCTTCGGGAAAAGATTTCCAGCTCTTGTCGATCTAGTCTTAAGCCTTTGCAAGCTTTAGAAATGAACAGCCGTCCCAGTCTCTTCCCAGGTTTGTACTGATTTAGTTTTAAGCCTTCCCAGGCTTTTACGAATGAACAGCCTTCCCAGCAGGTTTTTACTGATTTAGTTTCAAAACTTCCCAGGTTTTTACAAATAAAGAGCCTTTCCAGGTATTTACTGATTTAGATTTCAGCGTTCCCAATTCTTTACTGATTTAGTTATAAGACTTCCCAGGTTTTTACTGATGATAAGCCTTCCCAGGTGTTTCCTGATTCAGTTTTAAGCCTTTCCAGTCTTTCTGACGGAGAGCCTTTCCAGGCTTTTACTGACGAAGAGCCTTTCCAGGCTTTTTCTGATTTAGTTTTGAGCCTTTTCAGGTTTTTACTGATTTAGTTTTAAACCTTTTCCAAATTTTCACTGACGAAGAACCTTTCCAGGCTTTTACTGATGAAGAGCCTGTCCAGGCTTTTACTGACGAAGAGCCTTCCGGGCTTTTACTGATGAAGAGCCTTTCCAGGCTTTTGCTGACGAAGAACCTTTCCAGGCTTTTACTGACGAAGAGCCTTTCCAGGCTTTTACTGATGAAGAGCCTGTCCAAGCTTTTACTGACGAAGAGCCTTTCCAAGCTTTCACTGACGAAAAACCTTTCCAGGCTTTTACTGATGAAGAGCCTTTCCAGGCTTTTACTGACGAAGAACCTTTCCAGGCTTTTACTGATGAAGAGCCTGTCCAGGCTTTTACTGACGAAGAACCTTTCCAGGCTTTTACTGACGAAGAGCCTTTCCAGGCTTTTACTGACGAAGAGCCTTTCCAGGCTTTCACAAATGAAAAACCTTTCCAGGCTTTACTGATGAAGAGCCTTTCCCTGTCCAGGCTTTTACTGATTTAGTTTTAAACCTTTTCCAAGCTTTCACTGACGAAGAACCTTTCCAGGCTTTTACTGATGAAGAGCCTTTCCAGTTCTTTACTGATGAAAAGCCTTTCCAGGCTTTTCCTGATGAAGAGCCTTTCCAGGCTTTTTTCTGATTTAGTTTTGAGCCTTTTCAGGCTTTTACTGATTTAGTTTTAAACCTTTTCCAAGCTTTCACTGACGAAGAACCTTTCCAGGCTTTTACTGATGAAGAGCCTTTCCAGTTCTTTACTGATGAAAAGCCTTTCCAGGCTTTTCCTGATGAAGAGCCTTTCCAGGCTTTTTTCTGATTTAGTTTTGAGCCTTTTCAGGCTTTTACTGATTTAGTTTTAAACCTTTTCCAAGCTTTCACTGACGAAGAACCTTTCCAGGCTTTTACTGATGAAGAGCCTTTCCAGTTCTTTACTGATGAAAAGCCTTTCCAGGCTTTTCCTGATGAAGAGCCTTTCCAGGCTTTTTTCTGATTTAGTTTTGAGCCTTTTCAGGCTTTTTACTGATTTAGTTTTGAGCCTTTTTCCAAGCTTTTCACTGACGAAGAGCCTTTCCAGGCTTTTTACTGATGAAGAGCCTTTGCAGGCTTTTACTGATGAAGAGCCTTCCAGGCTTTTACCGAGGAAGAGCCTTTCCAGGCTTTTTCTGATGAAGAGCCTTTCCAAGCTTTTGCTGACGAAGAACCTTTCCAGGCTTTTGCTGACGAAGAACCTTTCCAGGCTTTTACTGATGAAGAACCTTTCCAGGCTTTTACTGATTTAGTTTCAAGCCTTTTCAGGCTTTTGATGATTTAGTTTGAGGGCTTTCCAGGCTTTTACTGATGAAGAACCTTTCCAGGCTTTTCCTGATGAAGAGCCTTTCCAGGCTTTTACTGATGAAGAGCCTTTCCAAGCTTTTACTGATGAAAAACCTTTCCAGGCTTTGACTGATGAAGAGCCTTTCCAGGTTTTTACTGATGAAGAGCCTTTCCAGGCTTTTACTGACGAAGAGCCTTTCCAAGCTTTCACTGACGAAAAACGTTTCCAGGCTTTTACTGACGAAGAGCCTTTCCAGGCTTTCACAAATGAAGAGCCTTTCCAGGCTTTTACTGATGAAAAGCCTTTCCAGGC